>JAWPHD010009364.1:0-104640 GCA_037043455.1 Cyrtodaria siliqua | reverse complement strand
GATCCAAAAGCTGATATTAAATAAAATTAAACCTTTATCTGTTGTAGTTTCAGAGAAGATTTTTTAAGTTCTTCCCTATAACTCTATGTAAAACTGATCCAACAAAGGGAAAAAATAAAAATAATAATAATAAAAAAAAAAAAAAATAAAATAAAACAAATAATAATAAAATAATAATTTTTTAAAAAAAAAATTAGAAAAAATTAAAAAAAAAAAAGAAAAAAAAAGGAACAATTTAAAAAGAAAGAAAAATATTTGAACCCATAAGTCAAAAAAGTTTTAAAACATAACGAGCAATTGAGACAAACATTCTGCCAAGTTTGGCATTGGTAGTGCCAGCTGTTCTTGAGTATCACGAAGACAAGCGATTTTTAGTGATTTTTCACAAGTTTTGTTACCATGCCAACAACATTTCTTATGCAAATCTACCCAAAAGGGGAGGTGCACAACTAGACCATGCAACAAACATTCCTGCCGAGTTTTGGGTTTGTAGTAACAGCTGTTCTTGAGTTATCGGGAAGACAAGCGATTTTAGTGATTTTTTACAACTTTTGTTACCATGGCAACCACATTTCTTATCCGAATCTACCCAAAAGGGGAGGTGCACAACTACGCCATGACACAAACATTTTTGCCGAGTTTGGAATTTGTACTCCAAGCTGTTTTTGAGTTAGCACGAAGACAGGCGTTTTTTAGTGTTTTTTTATATGTTTTGTTACCATGCCAACCACATTTCTTATGCGAATCTACCCAAAAGGGGAGGTGCACAGCTACACAATGACACAAACATTCCTGGCAAGTTTCGAGCTTGTAGTGCCAGCTGTTCTTGAGTTCTCGCAAAGACAAAAAGATTATGGACCGACCGACGCCTGTACAAAGCCATATGCCCACCCCCCCCCCCCCCTCCCTTCGGGTAGGGGGGGGGGGGGGGGGGGGGGGGGGGGCATAATAAAGGTGTCAAATACCTGCTCACTGTTATTGATGTATTTAGTAAATTTGCTTGGGTTATGCCTGTGCCGAATAAAACTGGTATAGAAATTACAAAAGCTTTCCAAAAGATTATAAGTGTGGGAAGACACTGTAAATTGCTCTGGGTTGATCAAGGTTTGGAGTTTTATAACAAGACGTTTAAGCAATTCCTTGATGATAATAATATTAAAATGTATCACACGTTTAATTTCGGAAAAGCTGTAGTAATTTAACGATTTAATAGAACATTGAAAGAGAGGATGTGGAAATATTTTACAGCATACAATACAAATACGTATTTAGACGTGCTGCAGGCGATGGTTGATAAATACAATAATACAAACCATCGGTGTATTAAAATGACACCAACTGAGGCCAGTAAAGAGAAAAATAAAGGAATAGTGAATTTCAACTTGTACGGAAAGATGAAAATTAATAAAGCTTTGCCAAATTTCAAAATAGGAGACAAGGTTAGCATTAGCAAATAAAAATAACGTTTGAAAAGGTTATACTCCAAATTGGACCGAAGAAATATTTGTCATCCATGAAATTCAATATACAAATCCTGTGACGTACAAAATAAGAGATTTGAACAACCAAAACATTGATGGAAGCTTTTATGAATTAGAAATGTTAAAAGCTGATCAAGAAATATTCAGAATTGAAAAAGTAGTACGACGTGATTACAAAAAGAAACAAGCATTAGTCAAATGGAAGGGTTACAACGAGGATTTTAATAGTTGGGTACCGTTTAAGGATATTCAAGACATAAAAGTGTAATTTTGGAACTTCGCCAAAAGTAGATTCACCCAAAATAGTTGCGCTCTCCCAAAAAAAGTAGCCAGATTAATTATTTGTTTCTAGTATACAAACTGGGGTCTGTACCTTCCAACTTTGTTTAACAACTGTGGCCAAAATCATCTGCGGTGTTGGGTTTGAAATATATTGATTACCCGATCTGCAAGTTGTTTTATTTGGGGTTGATTAAAAAAGTAGCAAGTTATTATCAATTATTTATAAGTAGTGTATAAACTGGGGGTGTCAGCGTGTTTTTTTTAGGAGAGTTGCAATGAGATTTAAATTTGTTGGTTGGCTTTCCGGCCGACACATTTATTGACTCACTGCAACAAACTCCCCTCAAAAATAACTGCGCTGGCACCCCCAAGTTTATATACTACTAACGAAAAAACGACAAAACGAAACGACGACAAATGCAGTGTAAAAAGACGACATAACGAAAAGACGAAACAAGACACAACACGAAATAAAAAAAAGACGACAATATCAACTGGCATCTTTTCGCGGCTGAAGTGTCGTATTTTCGCGTCGCGTTCTGTCAACTTTTCGCCCTTGAAAAGTCGTCTTTTCGTTCTGACGTTTTTTTGCGCTGCATTTGTCGTCTTTTCGTCTGTCATCTTTTCGTTCTGTCGTCTTTTCGCGGCGAAATAACGAAAAGACGACAAATGGCAGAAATGAGCCACCATAAATTCGCAACATAGGTTAGTTGCATTTGTATATATATTAGGCTTAGAAAAGGTGTACATGTATCTTTTGTTAAATTTGCCTGTTATTGGCGTGATAGCGGCTTTAAAGTTTTGACGGAGACGGCCCTTTTCATCAAATTTAATTATTGTTGTAATGTAGTAGTTGTTTGACAAACGTACACAACGAATTCGAAAATTGGTGTTACTTCAATAGCTTGTTTTTGTTTTAAAAAAAATATGCACAATTTTGAAATATAGTTCTTATTTCTCAAAATTGAAAAAATAGCTTCATTTGGTCACATATAATAGAGAATTTGAAGTGCTTCAGATGATTCAAATTGTTCATGTAATCCGAGATTAATCGTTCACTATACAGTAGTGTTCTTTCAAATGTGAGTTAACATAATAATTAAATAATGTTCATCTATTTTTTGCCTGCTTAATAAACCGTTCATCTAGCTATCTACTAACTGACCGCAATTGTTTTGGTGTTAAAGATAAGTATAGTAACTGTTTATAAACGTTTAATTTGTGTCTTCATTCTTGTCTTGTCGTGCCCTTAAGGGGTTATTCCCTTGTTTCTATTACTTCTGCCTAGTCATTGAATACTCACTTTGTGGCTATCTAGGTTTTAGTTTTTAAATTCATATATACATGATTATCCCTTTGTGTTACGTATATTGTCTATTAATGCTGACACGGTATCGTTTAATTGGGATGACAACATGGTAAAAGCTGGTTTACCAATGACCGCTCCAAGGTGGAATTCCTATATTGTCAACGCTTATATGTTTGTGAGTCTTTTTCAAATAGACTATTTAAAATGATACGAATTGGAAAAGCTACAGATCTCTTTTCCTTCTCCTTTTAGTATCAACCTGCTGATACTCATATTTAATGAATTATTTTATTCAATGAAAATCACAGGGATATGATTACCGAAGGTCTTACTTTCGGAGAAACTTGTACTAGTTAAATGTGTCATATTACATGCACTGCTATATTTTTTTCTGCCAAAATACATAAAATGACAATCATATTAACACATGCATTTTTAAAACAAAATTATATATCTTTATAAATTATAAGACACATATATGTTTGCAATTTCCCTGTACAATTATGTTAGATATAATTTGTATTATGCAACACATTGATGAAATAAAATATTAAATTAAGAAAATAAATATTTGTGGTTTCGCATAAATAGCTTTACTATCTGATATAGAAGGCAGTAGAGTTTTAACTCTATATAAGGTGGTCAAAGAAAATTTTGATTTTGAAACATATCTAGAAACAATATGCTCCAAACATTTAAGAAGTGGTATAGAAAAAACAAAGATTATCCGCTCATTGTTTAAGAATAGAAACAGGGAGATACTCAAGAGGGAGAACAGAGAAAAACGAAAGAGTTTGTGAAGTTTGTAACACTAACGATATTGAAGACGAGTACCATTTTATTTTGATCTGTACTACTTACTATAACATTAGAAACAAATACATTCCTAAATATTACACAACTAGACCAAGCATGTTTAAATTTGTGGAATTGTTGCAGTCATTAAACAAAAAATATTATTCTTAGTTGAAGTAAATTTATTGCCGATGCGCTTGTATTAAGTCTTTCTATATCCAATGTAACCGACTAAAAAATAACTAGATATCTTATTTTAAAACATCCTCGTTTATCATTGACATTCCATAATATGTGTGCATTTTTTTTGTTTAAATATGTGAAGCAAAGAAAAACGTAATGATTATTTTGTTGTATATGTAATGTTAAAATCTGTCACGTGTGTGTATATTATAATTGTCATATATTTGTAATGATGAAAAACTGTAACAGTTTTATCTATCTATCTGGCTTTAAGTGTTGTTTGTTTAGAATATGAGGTTTAGACTGACTGTGTTCCAGGCCTGCCAATCTTCGGATAAAATTCGGATTCTCCGGATGTTTCAGTCGCTCTCCCGATTTAAATGTACAATCTCCGGATTTTGCATGAAAACAAAATGTTCATGATTAAACAGCTATATTTTCACATTTTATCCGCCATTTTACCGAATTGGTCCTGTTACGCTTGCCGGTCAGAGGAGTATTTACCAGTGTCGAATCAATGGGGGTCATCCGTGTAATGCACTGACTGAATATACTATGCTAATTTATTATTTCCTTTAACTACCAAACAATGCATTAACTTATATTAATTGCATACATAATTTAAATTTGTGCTTCAAAAAAACGCTCAAATTTCCATTTAAAAATGCTCTTGGCGCGCTTTAAATCTTAAATTTTAAAAATCTCAGGAATTGGTGTTAAAATGTTTTGGCAGGCCTGGTGTTCTGCGACTTCTGCATTTCCGGTTCGACCTTTATACCTACTTTGATGTTTGTTATAAGCCGCCCATCATAGATTATAGTGGTAGAGCGCCGAACTCCAGACCGAGAGGTCGTGGGTTCGATCCTCACCGTGGCTGCGTTATTTATCCTTGAGCAAGATAAGTAATCCACATTGCTTAGTACTGGTTCTACCCAGGAAGACATCGACAGTGATTAATCTAAGTTGCAAGAATCGCAATCGATGTAAAATAAATTTGTTTAAACTAATTGATTATAATTGATCATGACTATTTTTGTGTGCGTTATAAGGATGCCACAATGTTTTAAAGTATTTTCGTGTGCGGTATAAGGATCCCACGATGTTTTAAAGCTGATCGTAATTATTTTGGCGTTTGTTTTAAACCGCCCACCATCCGCCATATATAGTAACTGATTAGGACTGGTTTGATGTATTGTTTCAGGTGCTACTTGAGTTGTGACCGCAAACGATGATTGTGGCTCCAGCGATACAACAGAATTTAAAGCAATTCTGGAGGTGCGAAAGTTCTAGGCCCATTCTGCACACTTTTATATCGATGTAAATAGAGGGTGGGCGTAAGACCCTTGTAGCCTCGCCCGTCGAAGGGATACGCATAATAAAAAACGTCGATCATCGGCGACGTCTAGACTACGCCGAAACTGTCAATGGTGTGCAGGATAAGAATCAATCATGGGTTTTCGGTTCTGATACAGATGGGGAACTCAGCACTCTGTATAACTGTAACTGTTTCAATCGAAACTTCGACAGAGCCTCGGGCCAAATAAAACAGTTGTATCCATGAACTATTCTTATAATCTGACAAGTGTAATTCTGAAGTAAGTAAATAAGTAAGTAAGTAAGTAAGGAAGGAAGGAAGGAAGGAAGGAAGAAAGTAAGAAATTAAGGAAGTGAGTGAGTGAGTGAGTGAGTGAGTGAGTGAGTGAGTGAGTGAGTGAGTGAGTGAGTGAGTGTGTGAGTGAGTGAGTGAGTAAATAAGTAAGTAATTAAGTAAGTAAGTAAGTAAGTAAGTAAGTAAGTAAAGTAAGCAAGCAAGCAGGTAAAAAGGTAAATACGTAATTTCTTTATTTATAGAGGGTGACTCAATTGGCATAGCAGATCTTCATTGAGGCCCTCTTAAAACCATACTTACAAATATAAAACAACAAGTCAAATGTCACTGCTTTATTGTTATTGTGTATTTTAACTTAAATGCCAAGGTTAACCACCAGACTGCCAATCATGAGTATTCGATTCTGGTACAGATAGGGTAATTTTTTATGTGTTATTACGCGCTACATATTGCGATGTTACGGATGTTGTTTTTTTACGCAACTGAGAAAATATAATAATATATATCTAAATTGGCGAAGACTAAGATGCTGTTTTTGTCAATGAGTGTGCGCAGTTGCAGATATTTAAAGAGCTTGTAATTAAAAAAAAATGACGACATTGTTCCGTCATTCTTGGACAACCAGTCAGTCTGGAAGTTAACCCAACAATAACATAAAACACGCACTAACCATAGAGCAATCGAGATCTGACTTGTGTTAATGCACTGAAATAGTAGAACATCAATCGGGATTTTGAAATAAACCAACTATCTGACGTTTTCTGATTTATCTTATATACGCGTGTCAACAGCAGAACAATACGATATCCGTAGATCATGCAAGGAAATCTCATGGGACCGTTTGCCAAGTTCCATACATCATCAAGTACAGAAATAATGGCAATAACAAATCCATAAATATTGGTAATTTAATAATTATTGAGATATATGAATACCCACTTATCGTCTCACGCACCTTCACTGATTAGTCACGTGACGAGGGATTTAATCTGCCCATGACGGCCGGCTGGCGCGCGACCAAAGAGGGTCATCGCTTCCCCCGAGGTTGGTCACACTCCGCAAGTAATCAACGTTAATCGATGTCCTTATTCCACAAATGAATTCGGTTCTTTCGTAGGAAATTAGTGAAATAATGATTTTCTGATCTTTGCGACAGACGGCGTAGGCTTCGTTAACACCATTTTTGTACCGAATTAAGATTGTGTTGCAACGGCATGCACCGAGTCAAACTGATGGAAAATAGACGGACTGTAATTGCTATAAGTCATGATATCCAACGTAAAATTGGTAGTCGGTGGGTCCATCCGTTTTAGTAATGACAAATCATCTCCATTTCTGCAACGCAAATAAAGAACTGTTTTGTGTTGTGGGAGTGTAATAAATTCATGGCATAAATGTAATAACAGCCTCACACAATATACGTTTCTCCAACTCGTTTAATAAATTCAATATTTAAAGAGACACGTGGCAATCGTGAATGTTCGTCAAGAATTGAAATTATCCTTTCGATGTCTTTATTCAGTACCATGTTGATTTTAACCTGCTTGCATACAATTAAATAAAAGTTAGAATTTACGTTTTCTTGTTTTCTTATTCTATCATAGGTTTATATATATTATTTAATATTGGTGTAATGCACGTTATGTCGGAAAACTAACGGGACGCCATAACTTTAATTTTTGTTATATATATATTGCCTTTAATAGGCAAGATCTTCTATTCATCAACTGTGTACGTATATCATAGTGGAAAGTTCGCAAAAGAAGTAATACGTGCATCGCCATTTATCCGAAAATCTTTTTTAAATTCATAGTACTATGGCATTTAGCATTGTCTGGCATATTGTCTTAGGATTAACCCTTAACCCCCTACATATATATAATGGACTGTTCATTCTTTGAGTTAAGACCATTCAATTTATGTGACAAACGGGTGTTTTGGGGAATGACTGATCAGCAGCCGGACATTGTAAACCCCGATCAGCCTGCGAGTTACTCGCAGGCTGATCTGGGTTTACAATGGACGCAAAGGCTATTATAGTGGTGCTTAGCGGGTTAAGGGTTAATTCTAAAGAGTCAGTATTTCCTTTGGAAATGTTTGTTTTGATTAATCAATAAGTATAACTTTCTATAGCTATCAAGCAGGTGAACCATGTGTTGCATTTATGCTAACACATATTGCATATACGTTTTAAGACGCCTATTCTTCCTTTACTGGGGTTCGAATCCCACCGGGAGCTCGATTTGTAAAGTGAAAACATGTCGATTCTTACGGATGGCGGGAAGTATACAGTACCTACCTACCTACCTACCTACCTACCTACTTACTTACTTACTGGTTCTACCTTGGAAAAATGATGTTGTCTGCCTCAACCACAAAAAGGTCGACGGTCATATAAGGCATAAAATGTGCTAACATGAAGTAATTCAAACAAACAAATTTTCATTTTATTCGTGTTCTTATCACGTACGTACATATTTAAGCTAACGTGTACGTAACTGTTAGTACCAAGTATGTTAGTATAAATTATCACAATGCGACTCCGTGATCGAAGAGTTCAGGTGGAATCACACTTATACTGCATATGAAATTTATGCCAAAATTAAAATTTAACCTTTTCTGAATTTGGAACTGATTTTTTTTTTTGATAATCAGTAAGGTATTAAAGTTATGACGTCTTAAAGAGTGCATGGTTCGTCACTTTTGACGCCGTTTTTAGACACCCTTTTTTCCAGAAAGTTTGCATAATTTTCTTTATACTGGTGTCGGTTCTACGAAATGTTTTATATGCTATTTAGTAATTTTATTCAAATCGATTCGTAGCATTAGAAATATATCGAGTAAGGGTAATTTTCTGCTACGTTTTACAAAAAGACGTCATTTTCTTACGTCAATTGTTGTCGTTCGTTTGTGCGAGCATGTGATGTATAATTTCCGCATACTATACTTGACTGTCATTAACAAATCATAATGAATGGGAGGAAACCGGGTTACTCGGGGGATGCTATTTAGTAATTTCATTCAAATCGATTCGTAGCAATAGAAATATATCGAGTAAAGGTCATTTTCTGGCTATTGACGTTTAACAAAGTACACCACCTTTCACAAAAAGACGTCATTTTCTTGCGTCAATTGTTGTCGTTCGTTTGTGCGCGCATGTGATGTATATTTTGTGGTGCTTATTTTCAGAATACTTCACTTTGTCATTAACAAATCTTAATGAATGGGAGGAAACCGTGTTACTCGGGGGATGAACACCGAACCTTCTCAAATACAACCCCAGATTGGCGATTCGAACGCGCGTTACATTTGTACAGTACTTAGATTATCCATTTTATGGCAGCGTGTTTTGTTTTGCATGTTTTATAGTTTACGTGCTATTTGTCTCATAAACATGTTTGTTTTCTTTAGTACGTATGTTGCTAGTTATAACTACAAAACTCTACAGTACTATTCAAGTATTACTTAAAAACTAAAAGGTTATCATTCTGTAACTTGACTACTTTCTAAATTCTGTGTGTGTGTGTGTGTGTGTGTGTGTGTGTGTGCGTGTGTGCGTGCGTGTGTGTGTGTGTGCGTGTGTGCGTGTGTGTGTACGTGCGTGTGTGTGTGTGTGCGTGTGCGTGTGCGTGTGCGTGTGTTTGTGTGTGTGTGTGTGTGTGTATGTGTGTGTTTACATATATAATACAATCTTCACACGTTTCTTTAATTTTTAGAGGATTTCAAATTAGTTTTATAATTACCAGATTATTATAAATAATTTAAACGATGAAAAACATACATTAAATGGATGTTATACGACATTGTGTGTGCGTGAGTGTGACCGCTTTTAGTCCGTCCGACGTCCGTTATCTCTTGCTTAAACAACATCTTGTACAATTTTGACCAAATTTCAAATGGATGATACTGAGGTTAAATCATTCGAAAATTTTAGAAATTAGGTCAATTTGGTTTAAATTGGCCAAGCGGTTTCTGATGAGATGTCGTTTACAAATGCCCTACAAACGACATCGCCTCAGAAACCGCTCGACCAATTTTGACCAGATCAGACCACCTGAATGATACTGTGGTCAGTGCCTTCCAATGTCGTAGAAATTAGGTCAATGCGACATCCAAGATGGCCGCCATTACCATATATGGTCAAAACCTTAAAAAAAACTTCTTCCCAAGAACCGCTGAACAATTTTGACAGTTTTTGTTTTAAAATGATCGCCAGCTCCTAGACTACAAAAGTTGTACAAACGAAGTTCATAGGGTCAAAACTGGCTGTGCCCCGCGGTTCCAAAGTTTGTATATGGATATTTTACATGTTTTACATACACTTATATATGGAATTTAAAACATCTTCTCTAAAAGCACAAGATGAAAAATCATATATTACATGTAGCATTCGCTTATTGTCCTCTTGCCCGGCCCCGGGGGTCACAGTTTTACATAGAATAATATAGGAAAATCTGATTCTCCAAGCTTGACCAAACTTCACATGGACGATCCTAAGGTCAGTCATTTTCAAATATGTTAAAATTAGCGCAACGCCACATCCAAGATGGCCGACGTTAGAGTGGAGTGGTGTTGGAGTGTGGGGTGGGGGTAAAAAACATCTCCTCAGAAACTGCTTGATCAATTTTAACCAAATTTCACATGGACGATACTGAGGTCAATGTCTTTCAAATTTATTCAAATTGGGGCAGTGTAACATCCAAGATGGCCGCCATTACCATATATGGTCAAAACATTAAACAATCTTCTTCGTCTCAGGAAGCATTGAACCGATTTTGATAGTTTTTATTTATAAAAGATCGCCAATGCCTAGACTAATAAGGTTATATAGATGAAGTTCCTAGGGTAAAAAATGGCTGTGCCCCGGGGTTCTTTTACGTTATGTCGTACAAAGTTTTCAATCTAATAATCAATTGCACTACTTTTTCCTCTTTGCATAAATGCTCAGGTGAGCGACTCAGGGCCATTTGGACCTCTTGTTTGTTACAAGTTCTCATAATAGTTTAATTTCTTTACGTTTTTTCTCCATTATGAATTTTAATCAATATTTGAAATTCGCAAATTATTAAAACTGTATCCCATGTTCGCTTGTTCTCTTAATAATGCTATCTGTCATATTTTAACGATTATTCATTGATAACATTCCACGTACATTTCTAATATTCTTAATATTAAAACCAAAACAGCCAATTATACCAACAAAAAGCATTCGTGTGGTTCAAAACACTACAGTTTTGACGCAAGAATTCCTTAAGAGACTTCTACTGGGGCGGCAATCTGTCTCGGGCATATACTCTGTTGTAAAATATGCCATTAAAACAAGGGAAGATTGCAGTTTTAATTCTTATCGCAATCTGCGTACATCGGTAAATATACTGACTTGCATATAGTTAATTTCATGGTTTTATAATTTACATGTTGAAGGAAATTGTACAATACTTTGCAATACTCAGTGGATTTAATTATATTATGCCCACATGTATTTAAATAGAATGTTAAGATGTGTGAATTTTGCATGTTTTAATTCTCAGTCTCGTCTAGCGTCTAAATCAGTTGTTATAATGTATAAAACAATCATTGCAGCATACAAATGTTTGCGTAATATTTCTGGTACTTGTTGAATCTAATCGTCTTGCTTGCCGACATACAGAACCTTACGAAAATTAATAATTTGTGAATGAATCAGTGTTAGGAATTGGTTGAAAATTCATGATCGATCACCGTAATATGTAACCAAATGATGACCAATCAGGCTGACCATAAAAAATGTTGGTTTGCTGTTTCTCTGCCTACCAACCAAAAAAGGCCCTACCCAAAACATTTTTTTTTTTTTAGTATATTTTCTTTAATTTCTTACATTTTTTTACTAAATAAAACACCTACCTACCTACCCACTTATAAAATCCTGGGTCGGGAAACAGCAAACAAATATATTTTTAAGGATGGCCTCATTACTGGATTAAACATGGCTTCTATACTCATTTGATTTGAGTCATTTGTAAAGTACTGTAATTGAACAATTTACTGTCTTTTTTTTATAATTTTTAAGTTTAGTTGTATTCGTTTACAATTGTTACATTACATAAATGCATTAACTTTTTATATGAATATGAAATCCATAATATTAAAGGTTAAGTAATTATTACTGTTCTATTTTGTGGTCCTTAAACTATTTTGAGGAGTATATATTAAACAGTTTACACCGGTGTAAAACCTTTTCCCCTGTCTATAGTGAAGAAAAGAAACGCATACACTATGTCATAAAGCAACTGAAAGAATCTGACCAAGCCATAGGTTGTGATGCCGTTTTAGAGACATAAGATTAATTGATACAACATTATAACTTATTTAATTCTCTTACTAAACTATTGATTAATCTGAGCAACACTAGAAACAATCATACAACTCCCCATGCGATCATTGAAACACTGTATAGTTATCTCTTATATCTTCAACAAAACAAATTTGGCAATATAATGCTATTTCGGTAAAATAATGCCATATTCACGTTTTTTTTCCAATCTGATTACAATGTTCACAAAGTGCTCATATCGAATGAAACGATTTAACAGTTAAATTTCATTAAGAAAATTGTCAGTTCTCTTCACGATAAATTTCTCTTTTTTATCTATTAAGAGATGTTAAGTTCGATGTGAATACTTTCGAACCCTGATTTTTATCGGTCTTGACAAATTATGCTTTCTCTCTCTGACACGTGTTATGAAAAAAAAAGAGATATAGGGTCTTATAGAAACCACAGCGTCCAAACGCAATGGCATCGTAGGTCGGCATTGTACCACAAACAAGGAGCAATATTTAATTAATTATAAAATGAAAAAGACAAAATACAACATAAAGGATGGTGAAGACAGGGTTACCGACTTGAAACAGCCAGTAGGCAATAAGGCCTACAGGTTAGCTTGAATCGATTTTATGTGTACACAATCCTCGCTATTATCCTGTCTTCAGCGCCCAAATAGACAAGACAGTGTAAACAAAACTACAGCCCACCCAAAATAATTCTCTAAAAATAGTCCACATCCAAAGAAACTAACAAAATAAACACTAAGATGTTGTTGTAAAGCTATATAAAATACAAAATAAGAAACATCTCAGGATGTATCCAGAATTGTATTGAACAGCAGCAATTGCAGCCAAATAGAAAACCAATCCACCAGAGTACGACCATAAAACCCGAGGGATGAAAGCTACCTACCTCCCTTGGTCGGGATTTCAGTAGGTGCAATCATAGAGTCACACGAGGGTGTCAAGTCATCGCACAAGGGAAAAGTGAAGCTTAGTGACTGACTGTAGAGGGGTCAATCCCTAAACATGCAGTGCGTTGTAATACTAAACAGGCTAAAGGGTCGTACCCTTTTCTGACGAACTTCCCGATTAATTTTGTAAAGTACCAGGAAACCCGTCAGATCCCTTCCGAAGTGTATAGACCACATCTCCATAAAATAAGGGTTGTGATATTCCTAGTCGCAGAAGTGTTTTAAGGTTGGTGTTGTACTTCTACAGTAGGGTTTCGTTGAGGCGGTGGTAATTTGAGAAAGATCTACGTGGTTTGTGATAACGAAACCCCTGCTGAAGAAGTTTACTTGTAATAACTTGAAGGCCAACTATATGTTCTACAAATGACGTTTTGAATACATATATATATACATAAAGCAGTCTCATTACATTAAACCACTGCCTTTCACTTTCTAAATGCATTTGAAACACTTTCTAAAATTATATACATGCAGTCAAGAACATATCATTTTACCGCACTTCCAGTTCACGTTGTCAACGTTAGAGCAATTAGCCCACGGGGTGATTTACCAGCAGTACAACAAATGTGACGGAACCATACTTAGGTAGGTCTTTATGGCTATTTGGGGCGAACGGATGTTCAAATATTCCCATAATGGGTTACGGAGGAAACATTACCATATCCATTACGTTGTACATATACTTAAAGGGGGAAATATCACCTATTGCTCACGTCATAATATTGAACTTATTGAGAATAGTTCACCAAACGCAAACGTTTTAATATGGGATTGACAGAGGAAAGTTTATGAATTGTAGTACCTTTTATTATTGACCTTATTGACGAAATGCCATTATATGCTTCACGTTTAATATTGATTTGGCTAAGACAATTTGACTTGGCTAAGACAATCTTACTATATTCTTCACGCTTTAATATGGATTTTGCTTTGGAATATTACCATATACCAACGTTTTTAAAATATCGGCTTTAGAGGGGAAATTTAACCATTTGTCATACGTTTTATAGAGACTTGACTGAGAAAATTTCACCATATGTCACACGTTTTCAATTGACTTTACTGAGGAAACATCACCAAATGTGTCTGACGTTTTATAGAGACTATACTGAGAAAATTTCACCATATGTCACACGTTTTCAATTGACTTTACTGAGGAAACATCACCAAATGTGTTTGACGTTTTATAGAGACTATACTGAGAAAATGTCACCATATGTCACACGTTTTCAATTGACTTTACTGAGGAAACATCACCAAGTGTGTCTGACGTTTTATAGAGACTATACTGAGAAAATTTCACCATATGTCACACGTTTTCAATTGACTTTACTGAGGAAACATCACCAAATGTGTCTGACGTTTTATAGAGACTATACTGAGAAAATTTCACCATATGTCACACGTTTTCAATTGACTTTACTGAGGAAACATCACCAAATGTGTCTGACGTTTTATAGAGACTATACTGAGAACATTTCACCATATGTCACACGTTTTCAATTGACTTTACTGAGGAAACATCACCAAATGTGTTTGACGTTTTATAGAGACTATACTAGGAAAATTTCACCATATGTCACACGTTTTCAAGTGACTTTACTGAGGAAACATCACCAAATGTGTCTGACGTTTTATAGAGACTATACTGAGAAAATTTCACCATATGTCACACGTATTCAATTGAATTTACTCGGAAACATCACTAACTGTGTCTGACGTTTTATAGAGAATATACTGAGAAAAATGCACCATATGTCACACGTTTTCAATTGACTTTACTGAGGAAACATCACCAAATGTGTCTGACGTTTTATAGAGACTATACTGAGAATAGTTTACCATATGTCACACGTTTTCAATTGACTTTACTGAGGAAACATCACCAAATGTGTCTGACGTTTTATAGAGACTATACTGAGAAAATTTCACCATATGTCACACGTTTACAATTGACTTTACTAAGGAAACATCACCAAATGTGTTTGACGTTTTATAGAGACTATACTGAGAAAATTTCACCATATGTCACACGTTTTCAATTGACTTTACTGAAGAAACATCACCAAATGTGTCTGACGTTTTATAGAGACTATACTGAGAACATTTCACCATATGTCACACGTTTTCAATTGACTTTACTGAGGAAACATCACCAAATGTGTTTGACGTTTTATAGAGACTATACTAGGAAAATTTCACCATATGTCACACGTTTTCAAGTGACTTTACTGAGGAAACATCACCAAATGTGTCTGACGTTTTATAGAGACTATACTGAGAAAATTTCACCATATGTCACACGTATTCAATTGAATTTACTCGGAAACATCACTAACTGTGTCTGACGTTTTATAGAGACTATACTGAGAAAAATTCACCATATGTCACACGTTTTCAATTGACTTTACTGAGGAAACATCACCAAATGTGTCTGACGTTTTATAGAGACTATACTGAGAAAAGTTTACCATATGTCACACGTTTTCAATTGACTTTACTGAGGAAACATCACCAAATGTGTCTGACGTTTTATAGAGACTATACTGAGAAAATTTCACCATATGTCACACGTTTACAATTGACTTTACTAAGGAAACATCACCAAATGTGTTTGACGTTTTATAGAGACTATACTGAGAAAATGTCACCATATGTCACACGTTTTCAATTGACTTTACTGAGGAAACATCACCAAATGTGTCTGACGTTTTATAGAGACTAAACTGAGAAAATTTCACCATATGTCACACGTTTTCAATTGACTTTACTGAAGAAACATCACCAAATGTGTCTGACGTTTTATAGAGACTATACTGAGAAAAATGCACCATATGTCACACGTTTTCAATTGACTTTACTGAGGAAACATCACCAAATGTGTCTGACGTTTTATAGAGACTATACTGAGAAAATTTCACCATATGTCACACGTTTTCAATTGACTTTACTGAGGAAACATCACCAAATGTGTCTGACGTTTTATAGAGACTATACTGAGAAAATTTCACCATATGTCACACGTTTACAATTGACTTTACTGAGGAAACATCACCAAATGTGTTTGACGTTTTATAGAGACTATACTGAGAAAATTTCACCATATGTCACACGTTTTCAATTGACTTTACTGAGGAAACATCACCAAATGTGTCTCACGTTTTATAGAGACTTTACTGAGGCAATGTCACGATACGTCACTCGTTTCTAATTAACTCTACTCAGGAAAGTTCATCATATGTCACACGTTTCAATATTGACTTTCCTGATGATATCTCAACAAATACCGTACGTTCTAATATCGAATATATACTGAAAGGAAAAAGAAACGCGACACGGGAATTTCCGCTATATGTTGTATATACTGCACACTTAATTCCATATATATATGCCAAGAAAATCCCAAGATGTTTTGTAAAAAAAAAAGTTGCAGTTAGTTAGAGACACGACACAACTGCGTTTCTTCAGACGTTTTAATCACAGTACATGTTGTAACAAGAAATTCATAAATGTTGAAGTTCCTCTTTGAAAAATTGAGCCAGTTCAGTACTGTATTTAACGTAAAGAGTTTGCAAAAGTTTGCATCATAAGTTTGCTCATATGCTTGAGCCAAACGCGTACTCTGTCAATAATGAAACTTTGAAGGAATACTATTTGCTGTGTTACGTGTTGTTTTAGTATTTTTTCAGAAATGAAGGATCTTACGTAGTCATGCACCATTCGATTAACAGCAGCATATTGTACATACAATATATAGCGGAAACTCCCGTGTCGCGTTTCGTTTTCCTTTCAGTATACTAAGGACACCTCATCATAATGTCTCTTGTTCCTTACTGAATACGACCTGCCAATGATCACTTGGTTTTATGTATACGTTACCATGTGACAAGCAGACTAATTGCTGAGACTTTGACAGAGGAGATAGTAAGATACAGGAGCGACAACCAGGTTAAAGATTGATAGTTAATACATTCGTACGTAATAAATAACACGTACGGTTGTTGGTGTTTTTGTGAGTGTTTGTTAAGAAAGATCTATTTCCCCAGTTATATTTGCTATTTGTTTCTGTACAACAAATTCACCAAAGTACGTATGCTGCAATGTATTTTAATTACAAGCCTGTACAGTACTGCACAGGTATACAAACGTATATTTAAAGATGAATGGCCACCTTTTTTGTAGTATTATCAATTAACAAATTTAACTCTTAAACGTCTTATGAACATTTCTTAATAGTCCCGGAGAGAAACATATATTTAAAACCGCTACTAAGTTGTATGTAAAAACAAGTATTATTTGCATGACGTAGATACTACTTTTACCACTGCGTGACTGCACGGGGAAATGAGGGTAAATCTGAGTTGTATAGCTACACAACTATTGCCAGATAATTGATAAATACATTTACATGTGGATTAATTTTCCTGTGTAAAGTTTTCTACGTCATCAAATAAAATCTTATTCTCGCTTTTCACAGAATTGCAATGTGTGAATTGTAAATATATATTGTTGTGTATTGATTTCGATTCAAATAAGCATAAACATGTTCATGAAACAAAATTTGGCTGGAGAACATTAAGTTTACTTATTTTCATTTGTTTTAAATATCATTTGTTTTACATTTAAAATATCTTTACATTTTTCGTAACTTTCAGAGAATTGTGTTTTATCATAACTAGCATATCACATTTAACTTTCAGCATAAACAAAATATGACACTGGTTATTCAGTATATTTTGCTTCTATAACACATAGCGAATATATGGACATTGTTTTAGAAGTTCAGTGTTTTAATTTCTTTACATTTTTCCTCCATTATGGATTTTGAACACAATTTTACTTTCGCCAATTATTAAAAAGAAATTGGGATGGTAGAAGAGTAATGAGGATTGGAGCATCGTAGAACCGGATTTAAACCCCCAGCGGCCTTTTTTCCACCGATCTTTCCAATTGTCAACCCTTTTGTGTTTGTGATGTCTTATTTGGCCGTTTATTTATCTTTCAATTTGTTCTTTGTTTCTGTGTGTGTTTGTGGTTGACTGTCGTCCTTGAATACTGCTTCTCCTGTTCGAATGTTATATCTATATTTACCATTTTTACGTGGGCTCTTAACAGTGCTGTCTGTCATATTTATAAGGATTATTCACCGATAACATTGCATTTGCATTTCTAATATTCAAAATATTAAGACCAGAACACCAGTTATACCACAAAAAGTATTCGTGTGGTTCACAGCACTATATTTATGACGCAAGAATTCCTTAAGAGACTTCTACTGGTGCGGCAATCTGTCTCTGGCATATACTCTGTTGTAAAATATGCCATTTAAACAAGGGACGATTACAGATCTAATTTTTATCGCAGTCTGCGTACATCGGTAAGTATACTGACTGGCATATTGTTAATGTCATGGTTTTATAATTTACATGTTGAAGGAAATTGTACAATACTTTGATTTAACAATTCTATGAAATGATATTATGCCCAATGCTATTTGAATGGTAGCTCTTTGAGATTCGTGCATTTTGCATGTTTTCCGAGGATTGTCTGTCTTCTAAATCATTTGTTTTGACGTATTAAAAGCATTGCAGCATAATAAAAGCATTGCAGCATAATAAAAGCATAATAAAAGCACTGCAGCATAATAAAAGCATTGCAGCATAATAAAAGCGTTGTGCATCTCTTGCTTGGTATTGTCGTCTGCGTAATATTTCTGGTACTTATTTAATTGTTTAAACATATTTATTTTACTTCGATTGCGAAACAAGTTATTGCAACTTAGATTAATTACTCTCGATGGCTTCCTGGGTAGAACCAGTACTAAGCAATGTGGATTAATTATCTTGCTTAAGGATAAATAACGTGGCCGCGACGGAGGATCGAACCCACGACCTCTCGATCAGGAGTTCGGCGCTCTACCACTGGACCACGCACTCCATTTATTTAATCTGATCGTCTTGCTTGCCGAAGACATATAGAACCGTACAAAAGTTAATAATTTGTGAAAGACTTAGTTTTTGGAATTGGTTGAAAAAATTCATGATACGTCATCATAATTTGTATCCAACTTACGAGCTAGCATTAAACATGGCGTCTATGTAGTGCATCCGTTGTCGAGGAGGTAACGAAGCTGCGTTGTTCGAATCTCAATGGGAGCTCAACTTATAACTAAAAAAGTATTGATTCTTACGGATGGCGTTGGATATACAGTACTGGTTCTACCCAGGGATAGGTGGGTGGTCTGCCTTCACCACAAAAGAATCGAACGTCATACATGTCATACTTAGCCTAGAAGAAAAGAAACACATACACGTATGTTCTGGTCATAAAGCAATTGAATGCACCTGACCAAGATATGGGCTGTGATACCTTTTTAAAGATATATGATTAATTGATACAACATTATAATTTATTCCATTCTTTACTAAAATATCAACCGAGTAAGTAAAATTGATCATGAAAACATATAATCAATTAATCAGTAACAAAGGCTTAACCAATACGATATCAAATCGATTAATCGGAGCAATATTTAAATCGAAATCAATAACTTACATCATAAACAGAACATAACACTGGTTATTCTGTATATTTTGATTTTTATAAAACATATTTATATATCTTCAAAAAAACAAACTCGGCAATATAATGTTATTTTGGCAAAGTAATGTCATTCAACGTTTGTCCAATCTGATTACAATATTCACAAATTGCTCACATCGAATGAAACGGTTTTTAAAACATTTAAATTTCTCTGTTTCATCTATTAAGAGATATTAAGTTCGATGTGAATGCTTTTGAACCCTGATTTTATCAGTTTGACTAATTATGCTTTCTCTCTCTGACACGTTTTATGAAGAAAGCCAATTACATGTTCTACAAATGACGTTTGTGAATACATATATACCAATTATCATGTCATTGTGATAAAACAAAAGAATTATCATGCCATTGGGGAAAAGTAGTCTCATTACATTAAACCACTGCCTTTCACTTTCTAAAAGCATTTGAAACACTTTCTAAAATTATATAAATGGATTCAAGAACGTATAATTTTATCGCTCCGCTTGGTAAAGGAAATTCGCCTAATGGGCGATTTCCAAGTACTTGAAATTGACGAAACCATATTTAGGTACGTCTTCATGGCATTTCAGGACGTCAGGATATTAAAGAGTTCCATAATTGTTACTGGCGACATGTTATTATAGGGCCTACGATGTAATTTCGCCAATTTCACCAAATGTCGCAGATTTAATATCGCCTTTACTGAGGAAATTTGGCCTCACTTTTTACTATTGAACTTACTGAGAACATTTCACCAAATGTCACACGTTATAATATTGACTTTACTGAGGGAATATCACAGTTTATTATATAACCTATAAATAGACGCGTTTTCATTGGCTAAAAAGTAATTTTTTAGAAAAAATATCTAGCGATATTGACCTGTTTTTTTCTGATATTGACCAGTTTTATAAATAGTAACAGGGGAAGACCGGGGAATCCCACGAGCCGCCTATTAATATCATTCGCCTTTATCCGTACGCTACGGAATTTTCCGAGGCGCGTTCCGATGACCACGGAAACTTCCGAAGCTCGTTCGGTACCAAAAAATAATATATAAATAATATGGTGACATATATAAAAAACAATATGATAAATTGAGGGTTATATAATAAAACAGTTATGGACTTTTCAGCTGTTATACATGATGTTGATATGCACCAAAAAATCATTATTGACCTCGGCTATCGCCTCGGTCAATAATGATTTTTTTGGTGCATATCACATCATGTATAACAGCTGAAAAGTCCATAATTGTATAATATAATACATTTTATATAGACTTTACTGCGGAAATGTCGCCATTATCACATGTTGTATATAGACAGACTTTACTGACAAGATGTAGATATCTGTCACACGTTTCGATATTGAGTTTACTGAGTGAATATCACAGTTTATTATATAACCTATAAAAAGACGCGTTTTCATTGGCTAAAAAGTAATTTTTTAGAAAAAATATCTAGCGATATTGACCTGTTTTTTTGATATTGACCTGTTTTTTTGATATTGACCTGTTTTATATAATTGTTTTTTTGATATTGACCTGTTTTATATAATTGTAAATTGAGGGTTATATAATAAAACAGTTATGGACTTTTCAGCTGTTATACATGATGTTGATATGTACCAAAAAATCATTATTGACCTCGGCTATCGCCTCGGTCAATAATGATTTTTTTGGTGCATATCACATCATGTATAACAGCTGAAAAGTCCATAATTGTATAATATCATACATTTTATATAGACTTTACTGCGGAAATGTCGCCATTATCACATGTTGTATATAGACTTTACTGACAAGATGTAGATATCTGTCACACGTTTCGATATTGACTTTACTGAAGAAATATGTGACACCTTTAATATGGACTTTACTGGGGCAGTCTAATTGTATGTCACGCGTTTAATATTGACTTTACTGGGGCAGTCTAATTGTATGTCACACGTTTAATATTGACTTTACTGGGGCAGTCTAATTGTATGTCACACGTTTAATATTGACTTTATTGGGTTTATGATAAATAATATATATATATTTATTTCCAATTTCCAATAGGCTTAAAAGCCCGTGAAGATACAACATACAATTTTGCAAAGCATGGCAACAGTGTAGGTATTACAAAACAATTAATGTCCAACAATAAATATGCAGTTTATATTAACTGAACTGATACAATGAGAAGGCGTATATATAACACTTCTTTACATAAATCAATTACAATTCATCATAGATACCCGTTCTTTAGTGAAGACAAGTTTTAACCCAGTAAATGAAAACACTTCACTGACAGTCAAACTACAAGACACGCAGTCCCAGTAAATGAAACACTTGACTGACGGTCCGTATTACCAATGTGCTTGCATTCTTCACCAAAAGAAGTTTCTAAGTAAAATGGTCAATACGATTTTTATCATAATGATTAATGCATACATAAGTATAGAAACATGACATATATGTTTACAACCATGACATATTACATACATTACACACATTATATTTAGAAATATATAACATAAAAGTGTATCAAACTTGTCGAATGTAGATTATTTTTAGCATGGTGAACTTGTTCACTAAGCTATAGTTACCATGTTTTTTAACGAATCCTAACTACAGCCTCATTGATGAATCGACGCATTGCCTGAAAAAGAAGACCCATATTTTAACAGGTGTTTCTTCTTTTCTAGTGCGGATACAAATAAGGTAACGTCATTTAGAAATTTCAAATAATTTCCTCGATACATTGTTTAAGTTATATATTGTTTATGTAGCTATTTCATCTATTGTTCCATCGTTTTGCTGTGAGTTCTATAAATAGATCAATCATCATCATCATCACGTGATCATCACGTGATCTTGCGTAAAATGTATTCATACGCTGTATAGTTTGAGTCATTAGAAATGAATATAGCGTCAAAAAGGTCAAGACAGCTAATTTTGCCAATTTAAGGGGAGGTAATAATATGCTCCCTTCTTTATTCCTGTATATACCTTACCTTATCTTGTTTTAATGGCCTTACTTCCAGATACATTAAACAATGCATTGATGTATTATTACCTGCAATGATATATTATTAGTAAGAAGAGTTGACACATTTTCAGTCCATCCATGTCATGCGTGATTGGAAAGAAACCTTCCAATACATGGATGCACAAATCATAGTTTACCATGCTCTCAGTATCTTCTGTACTTTGATTAATTAAATTATCTGAATCTGTTTATTTATTAATTAAGCTGTTTGACTATGTTTACTTCTTCATCAAGGGCATCAGATAAGCCAGTCAGCACCATTTAACCGACTTTGTATAGTTTGACTTAAGTTTACTAGTATAGTAGTATCTGATTTCGATAGTATGGCACATTTCGTTACTTTTGGATAATTGTTTGTAATTTTGTTATTTCCATTAATTCATCTGTCTCGGATTGTTTGTTTGTATTGTTCATGAACATCGTCATATAAAACCAACGGTACATTACAGAAGGGAAATGTGTTTACTATATATTGTTATGCATGCCAGTAAGATGCATTATACGAAATAAAAATGATATTTGCTAAGCTTAATGAGAAAAATAGCTTTAAAATATTGCCTAATTGTATCGCTTTCAATAAAATCACTGGAATGGTGCATTATTCCCCACCGAAAATAATAATATTATTTCAAATGTTTGGGCTAATTGTAATAAAGGCGATACTCTTGGATGGTAACATTTTGTAAAGCTGTAATGATTTAAACCCAGTATTCGGAGAAATAGACATCTGAAATTGCGAATGAAAGACGTAGATCTAAATGGTTATCATTGACTTATTTCAGCTAAAGAAAGACAAAAATATCGGACAGGGAAAGCAGCATTCAAGGAGGACAGTCAACCAAAAAACACAAAAACAAACACGCAAACAGACAAACGAGAAGGCAAAAGTAATAAAAAAAAATGCAAACGACATCACAAACACAAAATAGTTGACAATAGGGCTACCGCCTTGGAACGGTCAGTGGCAACAAAGCCCACTGGGAGTTTAAACCGGTTATAGGGTGCACCAAACCTCACACTTACCCTACTGTCATCCCATTAAAACAGGACAGTGTAAATAAAGAAATCCCTGACATGATCTAATCTCTAACCAACAAGGCAGCATCAATAGGCAATATAAGTAAAACACAAATATATATGCTCGTGTAAATATAATACTAAAAAACAATAACCTAGAAAGCCACATTGAAGGTACTCAATGACTTGGCAGAAGCCAGAGCAGCAACTTAAATGTCTTATCAACATTAACGACTTTTACATGTTTTACTGCTAGACTCGGTTCTTCTACAAAAATCAGAACCCTAACTGTCAAAATCCATCATTGACATCACATGCCAATCTTAGTTTAAAGACACACTTTTATGATATGTGTTCATATTAGAAGCTATTGTAATCAAGTCACCATCTTGTCAATACATGTCATGTGTCAAATTCAGATTCAGATACTATTCAAATTATGGCCAGCTTCATTAAGTAATACGACTTTGAACCATTATCGTACATGTAAAGTGTTTAACGTTTTAACAATCTTACAGTCATATCACGGCAGTGTAGTAGTGAGCTCAATGCCCAGCCTTATAGTGTTTCCACACTGGAATATTATGCCCTAGAGAATTAATACCCACACCAGGTCAATGTATACTGACACCGGGCCGCACTAGCTCTACCCTTTGTAATGTGAAAGTCTAGCAAGGGAGCACTTTGTTGTAAGATTTGATGAACTTCTGGTTCGACCCGACGGGGAATCGAAGCAACCACCTCCCGCATGCGAGACGGAAACTGTAAAAAGTGCGCCAAAGTGGACAAGGGCACCTGAACAAATTGTTTTTTGCAGCCCTT
The DNA here is from genome assembly GCA_037043455.1 of Cyrtodaria siliqua. Classification (NCBI taxonomy): domain Eukaryota; kingdom Metazoa; phylum Mollusca; class Bivalvia; order Adapedonta; family Hiatellidae; genus Cyrtodaria; species Cyrtodaria siliqua. Next base: position 80,266 of record JAWPHD010009364.1, on the reverse strand, counting down.
GCTTACCTTGCCAGTTACCGAATATTAGTTTTCAGGATTCCAACAGAGGATGCAAATTTCCACGGGGAAACAAATGTTTATGGGCAAATAATGGCAAACAATGGCAACGTAATGAACGTACTTCTAAGTTATGGAAGTGACGTTTGGGGATTCACTTAATCAGCAGCTTTAGAAAGATTATATCTCTGAAATTTTGCAAATAAATCTTAAAAGTAAAATGTTCTACAAGTGGCTGTATATGGCAAAGTAGATATACATTGTATATACATCGATTTTCTAAAATAATCGAATATTGGTGTAACAGTTTTGATTGCAATAATATTATTTTTAACAAACTATATGCATCATTAGTTGTTGATTTAAATAGAGGCTTTGAAAACTGGACATATAGTGTTAAAGAAAGAAAAGGTTCTAAGTCCAACAGGAAGAGTAGCATTCACAGAATACAGTAACTCCAACAAATATTACAAACCAAAGGTGATTCAAAAAGTACATCACGAACACATTCAGTAAAAAAGCACATCACAGACATATAAGGGTTGACAACAGGTGTACCGCCTTGGAACGGATACTTTACGAATTTGGCTTTATGCTTAAACTAATCATAACCACACGGGACATTTCTTTACCATTGGTTCATCGTCGGTTTGTGGACCGGTCAACGTCTGCTGAAAATATTGGTAACAGCACAGACATAAAGTCATACCATTACCTTTTTAATTAACTGGGGACATGTTATATGCTCCTTGAAGCTCTAATTAAGCATACGAGATACATATGTTCATCCATGTAGTACTGCAACCCATGGTGTGTTAGATGTTTAGTAAATAACACACAATTGAAACATTATTGTCAAAAAGCATACGTTTTTTATTGAAGGTGTGGCCGGGTATTACTCATATTGCGTATTTTTGCTTTGTCAGATAATTATGTGAAATTGAAAATGTATGTGTGTGATAAGAGGAAATGTAATACGGGCGACATCTCTTGGGTTTTGCTCGATAAGGTAAACGTCTGTTTGATGATCAAAACGTTTTCATATATCCTTATCTTTTATAAATTACAGCTTCATGTAATTTTTTGCGGTCATTATCAGCTTTTCAACTGAATCTAATATGGTCTACAATTCATTTAGACATAGTTTGCTTCAATGCATCAGCAATATAATTCCAGTGAGACTGCACAACAATATAATTCCAATCAGACTGCACAACAATATAATTCCAATGAGACTGCACAACAATATAATTCCAAATGAGACTGCACAACAATATGATTCCAATGAGACTGCACAACAATCTAATTCCAGTGAGACTGCACAACAATATAATTCCAATGAGACTGCACAACAATATAATTCCAGAGAGACTGCACAACAATATAATTCCAATGAGACTGCACAACAATATAATTCCAGTGAGACTGCACAACAATATAATTCCAGTGAGACTGCACAACAATATAATTCCAATGAGACTGCACAACAATATAATTCCAATGAGACTGCAAAACAATATAATTCCAATGAGACTGCACAACAATATAATTCCAAATGAGACTGCACAACAATATGATTCCAATGAGACTGCACAACAATCTAATTCCAGTGAGACTGCACAACAATATAATTCCAATGAGACTGCACAACAATATAATTCCAGAGAGACTGCACAACAATATAATTCCAATGAGACTGCACAACAATATAATTCCAGTGTGACTGCACAACAATATAATTCCAGTGAGACTGCACAACAATATAATTCCAATGAGACTGCACAACAATATAATTCCAATGAGACTGCACAACAATATAATTCCAATGAGACTGCACAACAATATAATTCCAATGAGACTGTACAACAATATAATTCCAATGAGACTGCACAACAATATAATTCCAATGAGACTACACAACAATATAATTCCAATAAGACTGCACAACAATATAATTCCAATGAGACTGCACAACAATAAAATTACAATTAGACTGTACAACAATATAATTCCTATGAGACTGCACAACAATATAATTCCAATGAGACTGTACAACAATATAATTCCTATGAGACTGCACAACAATATAATTCCAATGAGACTGCACAACAATATAATTCAAATGAGACTGCACAACAATATAATTCCAAATGGGACTGCACAACAATATAATTCCAAATGAGACTGCACAACAATATAATTACAATGAGACTGCACAACAATATAATTCCAATCAGACTGCACAACAATATAATTCCAGTGAGACTGCACAACAATATAATTCCAGTGAGACTGCACAACAATATAATTCCAAATGAGACTGCACAACAATATAATTCCAGTGAGACTGCACAACAATATAATTCCAGTGAGACTGCACAACAATATAATTCCAATGAGACTGCACAACAATATAATTCCAAATGAGACTGCACAACAATATAATTCCAGTGAGACTGCACAACAATATAATTCCAATGAGACAGCACAACAATATAATTCCAATCAGACTGCACAACAATATAATTCCAATCAGACTGCACAACAATATAATTCCAAATCAGACTGCACAACAATATAATTCCAATGAGACTGCACAACAATATAATTCCAATCAGACTGCACAACAATATAATTCCAAATGAGACTGCACAACAATATATAATTCCAAATGAGACTGCACAACAATATAATTACAATGAGACTGCACAACAATATAATTCCAGTAAGACTGCACAACAATATAATTCCAAATGAGACTGCACAACAATATAATTCCAATGAGACTGCACAACAATATAATTCCAAATGAGACTGCACAACAATATAATTCCAATGAGACTGCACAACAATATAATTCCAGTGTAACTGAACAACAATATAATTCCAAACGAGACTGCACAACAATATAATTCCAAATGAGACTGCACAACAATATAATTCCAAATGAGACTGCACAACAATATAATTCCAATCAGACTGCACAACAATATAATTCCAATGAGACTGCACAACAATATAATTCCAAATGAGACTGCACAACAATATAATTCCAATCAGACTGCACAACAATATAATTCCAATCAGACTGCACAACAATATAATTCCAAATGAGACTGCACAGCAATATAATTCCAATCAGACTGCACAACAATATAATTCCAAATGAGACTGCACAACAATATAATTCCAATCAGACTGCACAACAATATAATTCCAAATGAGACTGCACAACAATATAATTCCAATCAGACTGCACAACAATATAATTCCAGTGAGACTGCACAACAATATAATTCCAGTGAGACTGCACAAATGACTGATAAAAAGGAAACATTGTAGTAACTGATCAGACTCGTATATACGTATACCATGAAAATCCCTTCATAACCGTGTCCATTGCGTGTGCCATTTTAGCTCGCCCTGAGCCGAAGGATCAAAGTGAGCTGTTGTGACCCCTTTTTGTCAGTCGTCATTCGTCGTGCGTCCGTTAACTTTTGCTTAAATGATTTCTCCTTAAAGTAGCTACTCCGCCAAAAACAGCCAACTTTTACAACATTTGTACACCGAGTCTTAAGCTACTGACGACGAAGCATATATATCATTTATCTTTTTGAGAATCCAAACTCTATAGACGCAATTTAACGAGCCAGGCCAAACCCCAAAACTGGAACGTCGAATTAAGAGTTACCAACTCATACTCATAATTCCTTTAACACATATTCAATCACAGGTATTTTAAAATAAGCCTATACCTTTAATTGGAACATATACATTATTATATATGTTTTATTCAAAATTCCAACATATGTGATATGACATGAACATCTGGCTAGAGTTTGAATAAACGGTTTTGTAGTGCAATTTTGCCGTTAGAGGGTTAGTTTCTTTAACCGATTTGCCAATTTTGACCAAACTTCACACGGCTGATCATTAGGCCAATGGCTTTCAAGTTTGCTAAAATTAGGTCAACGCCTCATCTAAGGAGGCCAACATAACTACAAATAACTGCAAATAGTCAAAACCGTATAAATCAGGGACTTAAACATGAAGCAGACTGTAATCAGGTAACTAAATTTCTTTTATAATGTATAATTTTTAAAAAAAAACTTCTTTTCGATTCAACACGTTTCGAGTGTTACATTCCTACCACCAAATTGGGATTGTGCATCAACTTTTATTTTATTATCCTGTAATAATGCAATTCGGCAATAATTGTTCAACAACTGCACTTGTTTAAAATGGTAATATATTAAGAGAAGGTAATGTAACATCTTGCAAATTTTGGTATAAAGAGGTATTCACTAACGTAATGATTTAATATAAGTAAGTAAGTAAGTAAGTAAATATTTTATTATAGTGACATGTGCATACAATATATATTACACATAGTTATGTACAAATTACAAGCACCCGGTCAATTGGACCTATAAGTCACCTGTACTGATAAAGTAATAACAGTACGTGAAGTAGAAGTACTTAAAATATGGCAAGTTCAATCAAATTGCAATAGCTCAAACGAATATTATTTACAAACGCTAATCATTGTTGAAATGTGGTAATACAAGTCATTACATGGATGAATAAAAGATGTATGTTACTAAAATAGTTATATAGTGAATTAATTCAGCTAGATATATATTTAAATGTTCATAATAGCAGCATTATTAAGCAATTAACGGTATACATTTACTCATGAATACATAACGGTACGCCTACGGATGTACGCTTTTACAATAAATTTTGCAGATTTTCTTGGGTAATCCTTTAATAAATGACACATTATCAGTTCTGTGTTTAAAGAAATAAACTCATTTTGTCTTAAAATTTCACCGAAAACATTAGTCCTGATATCATTATATAAACAACAAGCCAGTAAAAAGTGTTTCTCATCTTCTATGGCCGCTGTATCACAGAATCTACAAGTCCGACTATCAATAGGCTCCCCAACATATCTTCCAGTCTCTATTCTTAACGGTAATATCCCAGTTCTAAATTGACACAATAACGATCGTTCGTATTTTGACAGATTCATTGTCATATAGTCTTCGCATTTAAAATCCAGTTTAAAAAGTCGGTATGTTCTCAATTTGGCCATGTTTGATACATCACGTGACCACTTGTCTGTATAATGTTGGCTTATTAAGCTTTTTGTTACCGTTAAGTCGACTAATGCTTTTGATTCGAATTGGTCATTAATCCCCAAAGTTGTAAAGATTTGCTTAACATCACTCGACCAATTGTGTGTACACTTATCGAAGTCAAAATTAAACACCTGTTTCGTAAGTCTACCGTTATCCATTTTCATTAGCCTATTCCAATACCGGAAAATTCAAATCCATCTACGATACAGCGTCGGTTGCCAGCCGGAGTCTCCATACAGCGCCGGAAGAGGCGTGAATCTGTGTACGCCCATGAAGTATCGTAAGGCGCGGTTTTGTACAATGCTAATGGAAACTGTTACTCCATTAAGGTATGAACTCATTTGTACGTAACTGCTCATTTTATGCTGTATAATTGATTGCTACAATTAAAGCGTGTGTCGGAAAAATACCTCCATAAAACCTATAAACAAACACCAAATCCAATTATTCATTGTAATAACATTCTTAACCAAAATTCCATACACCAGATAGGAAGAACATATACATAAAGAAGAAACACGTAATGATATAAACACACACACATATCTCGTTTTTATTTTTCAATAAATACATCATTATATTGGTTTCAGGTAAGACCAAACCATAGAAAATTTCCAAATAGACGATTTTTACAAACATTTCAACTCGTGTATAATCCATTTTACAAAAAGTTTCAACAAGAGACACATTAATTGATATGCCCTGAAATTGTTCGAAACGCATTCAATACTTAATGATAATAATAATTTTATATATTATAACATAATATTGCTGCATTCTTCACTGAGTAGACTGATCCACGAAAATGTCATTTGCACAGGCGAAACGGTAACCTTTGAACATTCCAAAATACGTGTTTAATATCATTCAAGTTTAACACACTTAGTTGTTAAAGTATGTGTGTACATTTCATAGAAAAATCATTTCAAAAATAGGATACCAACAAATAATCTAATTGCGAAGTGATTGGATATTTATGCAAAGCGTTTGTTCTCTGTACGTACGTCCTGGACCCCGGTTTATAAACCTATTACGCGCTTCAGTGTTTATAACGCAACACGAAGACCATTGGCTTATTAAAACAGCGGGGGCGGGCCCCGTTCATCAACAGGGTTATCTGTAACATATCCCATTCAGGCTCTGTGTTTTTACAACAGCCAGTCGGAGTGGAAAATTCTAAAAAGTTTAAAGGAATATTATAGTTTTACGGAATATTATATATCAGGCAAGTGACGCTATATCTTATTCACTACAAATATATTAGTAGTTTGTGAAAATGCTATTGAACGCCATGATATTGGGACATGCGATCCCAAGGCGTCTCGATGTTTATGTGGCATAGATAATCGGTTGAGACATGATTTCAGATTAAAACAATACTGGAATATAAGCTTTTAGAGAGCAGGGTTTAGTCCCCTGTGTGTCATAAAATGAGGCTTTAAGTGCCCTATTTCAGAGTAATATTTAGTCAGCATATAGTTCCCACTCATATACAGAGGCTTACACAGAGTTCTTATTGCAGAGCATTGTCTAGACTATTGCAATTACAGTGCACCATTTGTAATAAATAGAGACGTTAATGCTATGTGATAGTCTTACCGGTGTTAATGTAGGACTATAAATAACCAAGAACTAACAACTTGTTCTAACTAATAATCTGTAATTACGACGTTATTCATTGTAATGTAGATAGGAAACTGACCAGCAGTAGTCAGTGTTTCAGATTGGAGTGCGTGGTAAGAGAGTTTCTGTTATAATAAATACTGATAAAGGCGATCCTTTGGGAGCAACAAACACAATTAAGAGAATAAAGCAGCAGACTCGGTTTTTATTGTCTGTTCATTGAGTCTTTATAAGACGACAATACAACAACTGCCCTTTTTAAATTCAAAGTTATAAGTTCTTTTATAATATAAGAATGCGTATAACAAGTTCATAGATATAAAGGATTTCTTGACAGAAGTCATTAATATTCATATCGAAACGATTCGTTCGTGGTCAGTTTGGCAGCTGGAGAATAATCTCTAGTATCGCAGTCCGCGAGGATCTTTGGTCCATTCAAACGTCATTTAGATCTGACTTTATGAAGTGTCAGTTTATTGCTGATTATCTTACACCTCCCGGCGGCACACAGAGGTTGATTAATGGGCATTTAATCCAGCATGTTTTGAAGTGTATGGTAGTTCCATGATGATTACACCGATTATGTGGCCGCCTTGATCGGGCTAATGAGCATTCGAGTAGGATCGCTCATTATGCTTTTTAACTACGAGAGCAGGTTTCCACAATTTGTTAGATGGTTGAATTCTTACCGTGTCTCTAATTGACAAGGGGCCCAGAGGTTTTGCATTCCTGTCATAAAACCGTTTCAATTTGTTACCGTACAGCAATTTGTCATAAATAGAGGCCTTTTTTAAGCTCCCCTCTTTACTATTATCAAATATCATGTACACTCCCACCCATGCGCCTTAGAAAAGAGCGTTATCTTGTGCCCTCGCACACATATAACCGTTAAGACCATATCCTCTCGCATACATTGAGGCGTTACGTCCCTTATTATAGAGCGGTATTTTAGTGCAATAGCATACATAGAGGCGCTAAGTGCCTTAATATAGAGCGGTATTTTAGTGTCCTTTCATATATAGAGGCGTTAAGTGCCTTATTATAGAGCGGTGTTTTAGAGCCCTCTCATACAGCGAGGCGTTAAGTGCCCGATTATAGAGCGGTATTTTAGTGCCCGCTCATACATAGAGGAGTTAAGTGCCTTATTTTAGAGCGGCATTTTAATGCCCTCTCATACATTCGAGGCGTTAAGTGCTTTATTATAGAGCAGTATTTCAGTGCCCTCTCATACATCAGAGCGTTAAGTGACCGTTTATAGAGCGGTATTTTAGTGCCCTCTCATACATTCGAGGTGTTAAGTGCCTTATTATAGATCTGTATTTTAGTCCCCCACTCATACATTCGAGGCGTTAAGTGCCTTATGATAGAGCGGTATTTTAAGTGCCCTCTCATACATTCGAGGCGTTAAGTGCCCGATTATAGAGTGGCATTTTAGTGCCCTCTCATACACCAGGGCGTTAAGTGCCTTATTATAGAGCGGCATTTTAGTGCCCTCTCATACATTCGAGGCGTTAAGTGCCTTATGATAGAGCGGTATTTTAAGTGCCCTCTCATTAATTCGAGGCGTTAAGTGCCTTATGATAGAGCGGTATTTAAGTGCCCTATCATACATTCGAGGCGTTAAGTGCCCGATTAAAGAGCGGTATTTTAGTCCCCTCTCATACATTCGAGGCGTTAAGTGCCTTATGATAGAGCGGTATTTTAAGTGCCCTCTCATACATTCGAGGCGTTAAGTGCCCGATTATAGAGCGGTATGTTAGTGCCCTCTCATACATCAGGGCGTTAAGTGTCTTATGATAGAGCGGCATTTTAGTGCCCTCTCATACATTCGAGGCGTTAAGTGCCTTATGATAGAGCGGTATTTTAAGTGCCCTCTCATACATTCGAGGCGTTAAGTGCCTTATTATAGAGCGGCATTTTAGTGCCCTCTCATACATTCGAGGAGTTTAGTGCCTTATGATAGAGCGGTATTTTAAGTGCCCTCTCATACATTCGAGGCGTTAAGTGCCCGATTATAGAGCGGTATTTCAGTGCCCTCTCTTACATAGAGTCGTTAAATGCCTTATTATAGAGCGGTATTTTCGTCCCCTCTCATACATTCGAGGCGTTAAGTGCCCGATTATAGAGCAGTATTTTAGTGCCCTCTCGTACATAGAGGACTTAAGTGCCTTATTATAGAGCGATTTTTTAGTGCCCTCTCATACATAGAGGAATAAGTGCCTTATTATAGAGCGGTATTTCACTAAACATGGTGTCCCTCGCTGTATTCACTATTTCAGAGAATGACCCTAAAGAAAAAGAACAGCATAGACAGTCCGACGCCGATAAGGTCAACAAAGAAAACCACCAGCAAATCAGGGGAAGTATCAGTTTTACCTGCTAATTTAATAAGGGAAATAACAGAAATATCAATCAGATTATGACGTTAGAATCATTTCATTAACGTCTAAATTCTCACAACACCATATAGTTAGGACGGAATCGGGCGTAACATGCCGAAATTAACCCTAGTGCGTCATCTAGGATAATAATAATAATAATAATAATAAAGACTTTATTTAACGAGAGAACTCATTTGAAACTAGTCAATCTACCATGAGGCCCTCAACAATACAATATATACAATATTTACAAGTAAAAATGCATTTAAAGTGGTATATTCAGTAAATGGAAATATGTTTAAATAGAACTGCAAGACTTAGTCATTTACTAATATATCGGATGGTGAATCCACTGTAAATACAATGTTTTGAATTGATTTACAGATTGGGCATTTTGTATATGGTGGGGAAGAGAGTTCCACACTTTAGAGCCTGAATAAGCAAATGACTTTCTGAATAACTCACTATTGGATCTGGGGGAATATAGCTGAAGATTTGATGATGATCTTAGATTCCGCATATGGACATTTGAAGTTAGAGTAAATGCGTCTTTAAGATAAGCAGGGGCCTGATCATTTACTGTTTTAAACATAATGATTGCTTTTTGAAATATAACTCTTTCGGGAAATGTCATCTAACTGAGTTCGGTAAAAAGTTCCACGGAAGGAGTACCGAAATCTTTATCTAGGATAAGTCGTGAAGCTCTTTTTTGGAACCTTACAAGTTTATCTTCGAGAGAAGTATTACAATTTCCCCATATCACACAACAGTAATCAAGATGGGGTAAGATATAAGAATTGAAAAATAATTTGCGCATAGGTATAGAAAGGTAAATCTTTATGCGAGATAACAGGTATAACAATGAATTACATTTTTTCAGAACTTTATCAATTTGGGTATTCCAAGAGAGGGTATTGTCAATTGTAACACCGAGTATTTTTTCTTCGTAACTACAATTAATAGTTTCATCTTTGAACTGAATAGAAGGGGCATTATGATAAATATGATGTATTTTGTTCTTAGATGAGAGATACATTATTTTTGTTTTTGATGCATTGATAGACATGTGATTAGTATCGCACCAGGCGTTGACGTTGATAAGGTCATTATTGAGTGAATTTGCAGCATCGACAAGAGATGAATTAGAAGTTGAAAGCGTTGTATCGTCTGCAAAAATATCCGTGACTGTGTTTTCCATAGATAATGGCAGGTCATTGATGTAGATTAAAAATAATAAGGGACCTAACACAGATCCTTGGGGTACACCCGATACAATGGGTGAAGATTCTGAAGTTATACATAGGATAGCACGTATTACTGCGCAGAAGGAATTTCTTTGCAAATAAGAGAAAGTGTGTAGGATCATTCATTATGTTTTGGTCATATAGAATAGAAAATATCAATATTTGTCAATTCTAAGTCGGACACCTAAACTCCCATGAAAATCCCGATGTACTCCCTTGAATAAACGAAATAACAGATAACGTCACTCAAAGAGTCACGGCCTCACTGTCCGAAATAGTAGAAAAAGCTTTGGCCTGGAAGGCAAAAACAACTGAATACGTCATCATGAATGACAGTGTTTACTCATTAGTCGGCAAAATAACACGTGGGTCTAACGCACACAAATCGTTTACAAGCGTATGAAGGTTACATTGCACCATTGATTTTCCTTCTTTGTTTTATTTAGGACGAATGTATATCAAGAGATAAAAAACGCGCATTTTTCTCCGTAGACAATTTTAAAACACATATCAATCAAACGATCGAGCGTCCGCCAATATAAAAATGCAATAAAAACAGGGGGTCATGTATCATATAAGAACAAGTCAATCTGTTGAATGACGTCACGTTCTATTTTGACACGTCACAGATAGATTTATCCCATTTCTACTTTCGCTTTACTGTCTATGTCAATTATAATTAAATATCTCAAACAAACACTAATCAATGTTCACAATACATCATTTGGCTGAATTATAGGTAATAATAAAAAAAAGCAATCAAAAGCATGCATTTTGTATCACTCGTAAGGCAGGGAAACGTTTTTTATTAGGCACTATTTGACTATACACCACGGAAGCACAAACGCAATGGTGCAATGTAACCTGAATGCCAGTCGACTCCAATGATATCAGAAAAGATAATATCAAATATACGGGCCATTGAGTTCGTAGATCTAAGTCATTTAAGACACGTCCTTTTAGACACAATCCCCAAAATATATGTCATATATTTGAAAATATTAAATATCAAGTTCATTGATAATTGTAACATTTCAAGAGCTCACAGTTCTCTGAATCTTTCCGAAATTCAAGAGCTCATACGTCTGTGATCTTATCAACAGGTGTCAGTTAATAGCCATTTATCTTTGTCTGTGCGTGGCAGCAGACAGTTCAATGTTCAAAGATGTCCGTGGGAATCGTTAACCTCAACCTTATTCAGTTAATGGTACAATTAATGGTCATTAGAGTATATTATCATTACAGGATCTTTGATTAAGAATGGCCACCCGGTCAACTACGGGTAGGTTCGCATTATATCCATTCTGTGTCATACATAACCTAGGACGCAATGTTCATTAAAATTATTTCTTGCCGTTTATAATGGTTCATTACCTGAATTGAATTGAATTGGGTTTTTAAGGCGCACCAACACATGAAAGGTTATATGGCGCCTAACAGGCATGAACATGCCAGGCTCATCCTCCATGTACATCGAGATAAAATATGGAGAATGGGCCTAGGACCTTCTCACCCTAAACTGAAGAGTTGCTGCAAAGTCTATTGTAGACACTCCAATTACGCTGGAGTCACGTTTATTGTTTTCTGCCACTGCTCTCAGTGATGTGAGCGAAATGGCACCAGAAACAAATCAGGGTTCATGATGAAGACCTTTAATGAGCATGAACAAAAAAATAACAAAATGAATATGAATGGAAGGTCTGGGTCCTACCCCTGAACAAGCTATGATAGGCACTTTAGAAATGTATACAAAATAATTCTGTTTGAGTTATTTGAGGTTCTAAAATACATGTTCGCATTATCTCCATTACGTGTCACACATAACTTAGAAAGCATTGTTCTTTCCAATTAAATTATCTCTTGATGTTTATAAGTGGTTCATTACCCGAACAAGCTCGAATTTGTTAAAAAAAAAAAAAAAAAAAAAAAAAATGGGAGAGGTCTTACATAGGCATGGCCTGTTGTCCCATTCAGTACTTGAATAAAATATTGTTTAAATTATAACAAGCTCGAATAAACGTTATAAATGTATGTCTGAGGTATTTGTGGTAAAACATGACTATTTGTTTTAATTAATTCAAATAGGCAATAAATCCCACGCTTAACGTGAAAAAGCCATACGATTGCGTCCGTCTGACAACAGTTGTCAAACAGTACCTTTTGATATTTTTACAATTTCTTCACTTCAAAGGTAGAAAGAAATATATAGTCCAATTCTATATTCTATAACTTTATTTCTACATGCTACCAACTATAATGGTGAATTAATATTTACAACAGTTTACTAATAATGATAGTGTCTCTCTCACATAACGACTGATCTCTTGTTAGTCCAGGTAAAAACCACGGAAAAAGCCACGAACAAAGAAAACCCTTCCTTTTTATAAGGTCCCTTCCAAATAAGGGGTTAGCATGGTCGTAAATATTAGCATGCTAACTCATCAATCTTATAGCATCTACAAATAAGGAATGCTAACACATAAATCATGTAGCATTAGCATTAGCCTGGTTCATAGAGCATCTCCCAAATAAGGGATGCTAACCCATAAATTATGATCATTAGCATTAGCCTGCGTTAGCCCTGTAGAGAGATACACATCTAGATTTATGGTGCTAACCGAAGACAGACATAATGTCCTCAGTAACCAGGCTTGAATACTGGTACCTGTACAAAAGTACAACACTCCCCTCTCCCAGGCTTAATGGTCCCCATTAAAACCTTAAATCCCTCTCTTTTAACAAGAAATCAGTACCAACATTCACACTAAATGAAAGAATGTCAAATTACTAATAAGTAATAATCAAAGTTGTTTGTGCAGAATATTCTTACAAAATAAAGCATGCATTATTAAGAGTAAATGAGTAAACGTTTACATTTAACGAACGCAAATTCTTTGTAACATGCATTAAGCTTTACTTGAAATGAATGAACAGATTTGGTGTATGTTTAAAGATATAAAACAAAGCCTCAGGAAGCAATATAATAAATCCATGGTATACTGTGTGTTCCAATGTTCATACACAATCCTCAAGGCATAAACTTGTCACACTAGTAAAACTGAGTCCTAATTCTGCACATTTAGTCCTAGACCTACACATAATTGTTCTCTGTATTTTTAACACAATCGCACAAGTGTTCATTTTTGGTTCCATTCTCACTATGTCCTGGTGCCATTTAAATTGAATGAAATTAGTTTAAGTAAAATAACATGTAATTAATACACAACATGACATTAATGATCTTATAAAGATTATATAATTTGGCACAATATTTCGCGTATTAAATTATTGTTAATGTTATCATAGTGATATCTGAAAAGGGAAACTATTAGATAAATTCCGTATTTTATTTGAATAGCACTATAAATTCCCATTTAGTGAATATGACTTATACATTCCATACTTTGCGGTCACACAATTAAATTCCCATTTAGTGAATATCACTTGTAATTTCCATACTTTGCGAATACCTTAAGACACAACTTGGTATAGAAATATAAAAATATACTCTAAAACATAACTTTCAAGGAATATTGGGTGTACACAATATTCCTAATCCATTTTTTTTTTCCACAGAATTAATAGAATATTTTGGTACTACAAAAATAAAGAATATAATCCAGGCTAACTGTCCACTCTGTTCAAGACTTAATCACAAAATGACCCTTACATTTCCTTGTTCATCATGAGTTCTAATGAACTTTCTTTGTCCGTAAAGACTTAATGACAGAAGTTTAACAGTACTCCTATCTTAAGTTTGGATTATCAATATTGAAATGGTTTATGTTGAACTCTGTCTCTGACTTCTGCATTCCTCAAATTTACTGTGAGTTCCCATCTTCAGGTGTTTGGAACTCAAAGGGCTGCTTACGGTGACTTGACATGTTTATGTTTCATTGACCAGTCTGGCAAGCTGTTCCCGTGATTTGGTATTTCTCTTTAATGCTCATTATGTCTCTCTTAATTAATACACCATCAATCAACATTAATTTCAACAAGTCCCAATGAAACCACATATTTCGGGCATGCACTGAAACATGGCTTGGCCTCATTAGCCTGTCCTGGCCTGGCCTGGCCTGGCCTAAGATAAATTGGTCCCTTGTGGCTAGTTTAGGTCAGGCCAAGGAGTCATGGGTTCAAAACTGGGGTTAATGTTTGCTATTCAAGGTCATTTGTGTTATTTCTACACGGTCAGTGGCTCACGTTAAGGTTAGCACCTCTCTCATGGGACAATGCAGCTGTATGGAGTATGTTTGGAATTGTACACCTTGTGAGGGTCATTCAGAAATAATAATTTGATAGTTATCATGTTGAAGCAACACATTTTTGTCTTCATATGATAAAATGCGACCAGTTTATGATGTAATGGAAACATGTTTTTAAAAGAGACATCTCTCCAGCTTAAAGGGACATCTCTATAGCTTAAACAGTCATCTTTCTAGATTAAAGAGACATCTCTCTAGTTTAAAGAGACATCTCTCTAACTTAAAGGGACATCTCTCCAGCTTAAAGGGACATCTTTATAGCTTAAAGGGACATCTCTCTAGCTTAAAGAGACATCTCTCTAGTTTAAAGAGACATCTCTCTTGCTTAAAAGAACATCTATCTAGCTTAAAGAGACATCTCTCTAGCTTAAAGGGACATCTATCTAGCTTAAAGAGACATTTCTCTAGTTTAAAGAGAAATCACTCTAGTTTACAGAGACATCTCTCTAGCTTAAAGAGACATCTCTCTAGCTTGAAGGGACATCTCTCTAGCTTAAAGAGACGTCTTTCTAGTTTAAAGGGTCATCTCTCTAGCTTAATGAGACATCTTTCTAGTTTACAGAGACATCTATCTAGTTTAAAGAGACATCTCTATAGTTTAAAGAGATATCTCTCTAGCTTAAAGGGACATCTCTCTAGCTGAAAGAGACATCTTTCTGGATTAAAGAAATATCTCTAGTTTAATGAGACATCTCTAGTTTAAAGAGAAATCACTATAGTTTAAAGAGACATCTCTCTAGTTTAAAGAGTCATCTCTCTAATTTAAAGAGGCAAATGTCTAGCTTACAGGGACATCTCTGTAGCTTAAAGAGACATCTCTCTAGTTTAAAGAGAAATCACTCTAGTTTAAAGAGACATCTCTCTAGTTTAAAGAGATCTCTCTAGTTTAAAGAAACATCGTTTTAGCTGAAAGGGACATCTCTGTAGCTTAAAGAGACATCTTTCTAGTTTACAGAGACATCTCTCTATCTCTCTAGCTTGAAGGGACATCTCTCTAGCTTAAAGAGACATCTTTCGAGTTAACAGAGACATCTCTCTAGCTTAAAGAGACATTTCTCTAACTTAGAGACATATCTCTAGAGTTTAAAGAGACATCTCTCTATCTTAAAGAGACATCTCTCTAGCTTAAAGAGACATCAACGTCCGTCCGTTAACTTTTGTTTAAATGACGTCTTTGCATAAACCGCTTGGCTGATTTTAACCAAACTTCACATGAATGATCCTGATGTCAATGCTGTCAAATTTATATGAATTAGGTCAATGCGACATCCAAGATGGCCACCATTACCATATATGGTCAAAACAGCTTATTATCAAGAACCACTGAACATATTTTGACAGTTTTTCTTCATTAATGATCGCCAAGACTATATAAAGTGTACAAATGAAGTTCCCAGGGTCAACAAAACAGTTTTTTTGAACAACTTACCGGTAAAACAGTTTTTTTCTGAAACCACAAGGCACATAGCTCTCATATATTGCATGTAGCATCAGCTTTTGATCTTCTATCAAGTTTGTTCAAATAGTGACCCTGGGGTCAAACGTGGCCCCGCCCCAGAGGTTACAATGTTTTGCATAGACATATAATCAACAGTTGCTCCCAACAAGGGTAGATACAAGTAAATGTTGCATTTTGTTGACTTAAAAAATATTATTTTACTGAAAACCATAAATTGGCTCAGTGGTGCCATTGGTAGACCAGAGCGGCAGACCCTGTTCTAAAATAGTTTTGAAATATGAAATCTTATAGACAAAACAAAACTCATTTTTTCTCATTACTATCAACATAACATGATATCATTTTTCCCTAAACAGTTATTTAATTAAAGATTCCATAGTTTTAGAAAGAAAACAATATATGCAAAATCACTCCGAAATAAAGTTTAAATGTACATGCTTTAGAATAACACAGAACTCGGATTTAATAGTGATTTGATGTATCCTAGCAATCATTCATTATTGTGACTTGTTTACAATTCTAGGGAGCTGACCCTGATCTGATCAGACAGAACCCATTAATGTCCCATCACCTTGAACTACATTTAGAGTTACAAGGTGATTACAATTCGGCCAAATAGTTATATGGTAAAGCAATACGATAGCAACAGGACACGCTTTTAAACACTTAAACATTTTCATTGTTTAAGGCTCTTCAAGCAAATCACAGCTATCTAATATTGACCTTCGTTTTTAAGATCGACTAATATTCTAACTTGCATATGCTGTTTAACATTTGCCACCAACACGTTGCATAAACCAACGGTTATTACCACTTTTCAACGTGTCTTGGTCATGTGAAAATCTATTCAAATAAGACACAAAGGTCATTAAATCACACATTCAAGTTTCTATCTTTAAAGAATCTTAGTTTTAAATATGGTTCGCATAATTTACTTTTATAGCTAAACAATGAAGGCCAAACTAACCAAATTTTGTAAAATGAGTTGTGATCCTTGAAAATTGTCACCGAAGGACCATTTTCAAAGATTTTAGATATGGTAACCTTGTAATTCAGTTTTTAATGTCAGAATATACAAATGCCCATTGTTGAGGTAAAAGGACAGCTATGCTAATGTTTGACCTGATAGCTCTTATAGTTTTCGCGTAATCAGTGTGGTTCGGGAAAACAAATACAAAGCGAAATAAAAAAGATCATATCTGATATCAGTTGCTATCATAATTATAAAGCATTTGATCTATTAAAATACCACATGCTCTTAGACTATACACCATTTGAGTTCCCAAGTGTATTGCTTTTTTTATTGAAAATGCACCTGTATTTGTTTGTCCCATTAGTGGTCTCTTAATAAATATTTGACTGAATTTCATTTCATCTGCCCATCTATATGCATCAATCATTATATCCATGATATAATCCCATTATATATACTATAAAACGTATGTATTACCAACCCCTTATGCAATATATGCAATCAAAGACTATATAGAGTCTATTACTCGACTACACACCCTACCATTCAGCAACCCATCCACCCTTCCAAAATGGAACCACTCACCCTTTCAACCATCCATCCACCTATCCATTTGCCCACTACCTGTTCAATTTTATTTACCATCCATCCACCATCTCATCTTTCCAAAAAATTTGTACCAACATATCCTTAACTTATTTATTGAATCATTATCACTGCATTAATATATTGTTGTATATCCTGCCATTCATTTATCAATCACACAATCGTATTATCAATTTCAAACATTAATTTATTTTATTATTCATATCATCCTTATATATTATTGTATTCCCATTTGCACAAGTTTATGTTCCTTCCTTCTACACGTTTCTCGTGATTAAAAGCATTGACATATCATAATCAATATGCTAATTCAGTGCAGTCAAATAACATGATGAATTATAGTTATCTGAAGTTTAGACCTTTGTGAATGCCCCTCATGTTGAAGTTGGTCAATCGACCTGACTAAGGACATGACCTGGAACAATAACAACTAAGGTAAACAAGTTTTAGGCCAGGCCAGGCCAGGCCAATGAGGCCAGGCTAGTTAGGCCAAGCCATGTTTCAGTGTATGCCCATATTTCGCACACTGCTGGGAAATAACCTGCAACTGTGTCCCTTGGGGGTCGTTTACTGTCCGACTTGAGCCACTTAACAACAGGAGCAATTTCAGGATCTTGGTGCTGAAGTTTTGTCATTCTTTTCTGGTGAATAGTTAACTGTACAGAAATCTTTTAAGCTGCCTGACACTGTGATGTTTGGGGTAATGCATTTTCGGACAATGAGCCATCAACTTTGTCAGAATTTATTCCAATTCTAATCTGCCCATTAACGTTACTTTCACGAAAAATGAAATTGCTGTCATATAACAATCCTTTACTATCCGAACACTGTTGGATACGCAATTGGCTCACGCCACAGCGACTAAATTCCTTGATTCTGAGTATTCCATTGTACAATGACACACTGCAATCCCACGTTTTTACAACAAGAAGTTGCAAAATAAGGAGTATCCCACTCCATAATTCACCTGACCTTAACTTCACTCTGGAAATCCTTGCAACTGACGATTTGTCCAAACTTCCAGTCTTCAGCTGCACACTATCCTTTTCTAACAAGGGAACAACATCGTCAATTTGCGCAAAATCTGCACCCATTACACGGTCAAATGAAACAAATCATACATGTGTAGTCCATTGTTCATTAATCGTAAAGTTCGTTTAAATTCAGTTGTTTACGGGTTTGTCATACTTATTGATACACTTTACACTTTCCATTTGTGTCCCTTATAGTCATATTGAGTGTCATATGACCAAACATAACCATCCTCTAAAGTTTCAAGTTTTACTCTCTGACCTGTGTTCTGCAAAAATCCACTTTCAGTACAAACAGAAGTTGCTTTTGCTCCAAATGAACATTCCGAAAATATACACAAACACATCAGAAGTAACATCAGGATTTTCATGGTGATTGTTACAAGTCCGAATTTCAAATATC
This sequence comes from Cyrtodaria siliqua, assembly GCA_037043455.1. Lineage (NCBI taxonomy): Eukaryota > Metazoa > Mollusca > Bivalvia > Adapedonta > Hiatellidae > Cyrtodaria > Cyrtodaria siliqua. The sequence goes on along the minus strand of JAWPHD010009364.1, from coordinate 61,140 downwards.
TATTTTAAATGTTCCAGCACAGTTTTGCTAAACTAATTTCCTCTTCAGAAATGTGTTAAAGTTCTTATCCCACCGCTGCCACCAGTTTTACAATTTCTTCACTTCAAAGGTAGAAAGAAATATATAGTCCAATTCTATATTCTATAACTTTATTTCTACATGCTACCAACTATAATGGTGAATTAATATTTACAACAGTTTACTAATAATGATAGTGTCTCTCTCACATAACGACTGATCTCTTGTTAGTCCAGGTAAAAACCACGGAAAAAGCCACGAACAAAGAAAACCCTTCCTTTTTATAAGGTCCCTTCAAAATAAGGGGTTAGCATGGTCGTAAATATTAGCATGCTAACTCATCAATCTTATAGCATCTACAAATAAGGAATGCTAACACATAAATCATGTAGCATTAGCATTAGCCTGGTTCATAGAGCATCTCCCAAATAAGGGATGCTAACCCATAAATTATGATCATTAGCATTAGCCTGCGTTAGCCCTGTAGAGAGATACACATCTAGATTTATGGTGCTAACCGAAGACAGACATAATGTCCTCAGTAACCAGGCTTGAATACTGGTACCTGTACAAAAGTACAACACTATGTAAACAATTTGTAGCATCGCCCAGCGGAAGGTCTACGTTGTTTGTGGTTTTTTTTCAGACATGCTGTTTTTTTCGCCGTTTACAGACGCCAGTGGAAAAGTCGGCGGTGGTGCTATTTACAACGTGTGCGACGCGCAGTTACGGTCAAATACACACATCAATAAATAGAGGCCAGTGGGTTCACGGCCTTCATTACATAGTCGCTCAACATTACAGATAAAGATAACACGGAACATCCTTGCGTTCATTGCACTGATTTCTTGTGAGCGGTTTGCATTCAAACTAGACTCATTACCAAATATTGACCCCACCATGGGTTCATGTGGGGTTGTATTCGTACACACGGGGAGTGACCTTACCATGTGTTCATGTAGGGTCGTTCGTGTTTATAAACTACATGGATATACATATATTTCGTATGTGTCGTGTCCGGCCGTTTCCAAGGGTCCACTTGAAAGAGACATTTTGTAGTCGTACATTCGACGGAATATCACTTTACGAGAGGTTCAACGTATATGAATTAGTTTTTGCTTAGTGATTTAATGTTTATGAATTATTTGTTATTCACGTGTACATTTATGTCAGAATCGCACCATGTGTTCATGTACGATCGTTCAGACGCGTTAAGGTATAATGTGCATTTCGCTAAACTATCAGCATAAAATACGCTTAATTAATTGGTTTGTTTTTCTTTTGTTGTTTCGTGTTCGATATATGCCAAGGTCATTCGTTTTGTTTTTGTTTCTTTCCCTTTCTTATGGCGATTTTATCAGTCAAATTGTCTGATGAGAGTGGCGAAAATCGCCAAAGCTAATTAAAGATTATATAAACACCATTAATGTTTTTAATATAAAAAACAGTTATTTCCAATTAACGACAAATCGTGTAACAACTTAGATTACGTAATATTGCATAATAATATTTAGTACATCTACTTTTATAGTGCTTTATTCTATATCAGTTTCATTATGCAATTAAAGGAAATTAATATGTGTTACATAATATTACAATGTTTCATGCTATATAACATGTCTACTAATTAACTTTAAATATATTCACACCCTTGTGAATAAAAACCATATATCGACACTACACCCACTAGTTGTTTGTTACTTACTTCCCAGAATAAACAAAAAAACATATGCACTAGAGTCATTTGAAAAACATGGAACAAATATAAAAATATTTTTTAATTAGGTTTGATTTTATAAATGTCAGAGTGCACCCTTCCATTATGAGTATTTGTACTGCTTTGACCAATGAACTGACATATAGTTTTCTGATATTCTCTACATTTTATTAACAAGAAGTAATATGGTTAATATGGCCATGTTCCGAGCATATTAACAACACATGTCTTTAGTGTATTGTGTTGTATGTTTCCACACAAACAAACCATAACACCACGCAGTACTGATTTTGTTACATAAAGCACACAACACAAACACATGTTTCCACATAAAACGGAACTACTACATTTTATACAAACAACTTTCTTCACAGTTTGAAGACAAAATTGCTTATTATTTAAATGACACATATATATATATTACATGTCTGTTGTAAGGTTTGCGGTGGGATGGTCTTCCCTGACCAACAAGATGCCAAACTACGGTGTGAATAATTGGGTCAACATACTGTTGGCTGAAAAAATCTAGAAATAATAACTAGATTTTGAGTAAAATGTCTTTCAGTGCAAGTTCCTCACTCCAGCTGAATCTCTGTCTTCCTTCAATTTCTATCTCAAACTATGTCCTAGTTTATTGTTGATGTATTTTCCCCGTCTGTCATAAATCGTATATTTTATCCTAAATCTGACAGAAGGCTATTTTGGTATAAATGTCTCATATTTTATTTTCAGTTTCCATATACATACGTGAATTGTTCGTAGCCTGTTATCATGTTTAGCATATCGTGCACATACTTGTTGAATTGGTTTGCAAGATCAGCCCAATATTTGCTTGTATCAACTTTCTTGATATTGAACACAATATGTATATCAAGGCCACATTTTCAGCCGGATTGCGTAGCAAATCCAGACTTATAGTTTGGCGATTTCCTTCTGTACTTCCGTCCGTCCGTCTGTTTGTCCTTCTGTCTGTCCGTCTACGAGTTTTGACTTATTGGTTTAAGTCTTTGGTTAACGTGTTTGTTTTCCCTCATTTCTCAAAAACGAATTGTCAGACAACTTTGAAACTTGGCACACATGTTCATTATTATTTCACAGTGTTTTATGACAGGAACCACAATTTTGTCATGTATTTTACCTGACCTAGCCCCATTTTTACTTAAGATTTTTTAGTTAAAATGTTGAATTCGCAATCCGTCGCTCACAACACTTTTGGCGCTTCACTTGTCTACACAGTCTTGGTTAAGTTGATGACAGAAAATGAATGGCTTTAACTCCAGGGTATTAATTAGGTTTAACAAGAGCAAGAACGCCATATGTTATTGTGTATTATTTTCGTAACTTAGTAAAACCTTGGTCAAGATCACTTGCATACAATCAGAAGTTTATCAAAACATATTATAACCTATCATTTTGCAACGCACTACATATTTTATGGTTGACCATCTTATAGTTCGCCACTATACACTTCTCAAAACTGCTAACTACACCGCTCACGTTTTGGGTTATATATATCGATGGGTTGAATGTTTTTCAATAAAATAAAAAGGAAATACCAATTCAATCTTTTTTACATCATTTCATTTTATTTTTTTCATGGGCAATGCTAGAACTAAACCACAATAAGCAATTACAAACGACCCATGTAAACACTAAAGTCACACTTTTCCCATATCTACATGTACAATAAGCAATTACAAACGACCCATGTAAACACTAAAGTCACACTTTTCCCATATCTACATGTACAATAAGCAATTACAAACGACCCATGTAAACACTAAAGTCACACTTTTCCCATATCATCATGTAGATATGGGAAAAGTGTGACTTTAGTGTTTACATGGGTCGTTTGTAATTGCTTATTGTGGTTTAGTTCTAGCATTGCCCATGAAGAAAATAAAATGAAATGATGTAAAAATGATTGAATTGGTATTTCCTTTTTATTTTATTGAAAAACATTCAACCCATCGATATATATAACCCAAAACGTGAGCGGTGTAGTTAGCAGTTTTGAGAAGTGTATATGTTTTCATTTTTGATTGTGCGATGACCCGACATATTGTGAATCATAGAATGACGTCATCTTAAATCCTGAAAGAGTTGGAATCACTTAATGTTTGTCATTAATCTTGTCTTTTCGCACCCTTAAATGTGTATTCTCTTATTTCTCTGGCTTCTACCAAGTCATTTAGTACTTGATTTGCGGTTTTCTAGGTTTGTGTTTTATCATTCATTTATACATGATCAGCTCTGTGTTTTACTTTCTCATTGCTTATTAATGCTGCCTGGTTTGTCAGAGAAATATATCCTCGTGGGGATTTTCTTCTTTACACTGTCCCGTTGAGTGGGTTGACAATAGGGTAAGTCCCGTTGAGTGGGTTGACAATAGGGTAAGTCCCGTTGAGTGGGTTGACAATATGGTAAGTCCCGTTGAGTGGGTTGACAATAGGGTAAGTCCCGTTGAGTGGGTTGACAATAAGGTAAGTCCCGTTGAGTGGGTTGACAATAGGGTAAGTCCCGTTGAGTGGGTTGACAACAGGGTAAGTCCCGTTGAGTGGGTTGACAATAGGGTAAGTCCCGTTGAGTGGGTTGACAATAGGGTAAGATTGAGGTTAGGTGCACCCAAGAACCTGGTTTAAACGTGCCACCGACCGTTCTGGGGCAGTAACCCAATTGGCAACCATTTTATGTTTGAGCATACCTTTATTATATTAATCCTTGTTATTGTTGTTTTGTTTTGAATGCGTGTATTTGGTTGTTTGTGTTCTGTGAGTGATACATTTTCTGATCGACGTTTAAACCTATTTCTTAACCTTTTAAAGTCCTCGCTTAACGTCAGTCTGGAGAGCATATGTGTCTCTTTTTGGGATTAATATATGAATCGAGGATCGACAGCTCTTTGGTCGAGCGTTTTTATATATTCATCAGTCCCTGAAAATTGATCGAGAAATTGATACATTTATTATTGTTAAGAATCCTTACAGCATCGAGAATGAAGTAAAGACAAACACTGTCAGTCGAATAATTATCTACGAAATAAACTAGAACACCGTCATAAGCACACATGGACAACAGTGCCGATTTTGTTCTAAATAGTAAACCGAGATAGTTGTATACTGAATTTAAGTGTACTGGTAACCCCATATTCCTTTCTCAGTTAAATAATGGGCAACCTGAGCTGATTGTAGAACAACAATTCTTCAGCCGCTGTGATCGGTTAGAGTCAGTTGGGGGTAATCTCCGCTATAGTCAAAGTTAATGCGGCGTAATATTAATCGATCTCTTCTGGGTATCTGTTGTGTTTTGCTTGTACATTACCTACGCATTTTTAATAATGTATAACATTTATGTTCGTGTTTGCATAACTATACTGGTAGTTACGTTTGTTCACGTTGTTTTGCTGTATAACCACACACTGAAGCATTATACACGAAACGACATTTGTTTGCGTGCATGTTACATATTTTAAGCATTTCTTCCAGTCCACGTTTTGTTAGAGAAATAAGAACGATATCAATGCTTCATTTCTCACACTAAGCCAGATAAAAGCACATATTCATACCGTATCCCTAAAGAGGTAAAAGACTTAAATACTGTCTTGTCAGGTACCTTGTTCTATTTAAGAAAGTTAGATAATCGATATTTGCCAGAATATTCTGTTTGAAATTCCTTTAATTCATCGCAATGTTCAGTACTGTTTGTACATGGCAGACATGTGCAGGTGCGCATAATTGCATGACTTGATTATCATATATCTCCAGGGGCGTAGCTGACCAGTTCTGAGGTGTAGGCCCAAGCAATTGAGCACCACATGTCCGAAGTTGTTAGTGAGGTCTATCGCCTATCGGGGTGCTCCTCTCGTATTTTACCTACTAGTAAAAATAAAAAAGTAAATTGGCGTATTCTGACGACTTTCGAAGACATTTTTGGGAATAAACAGAACACATCTGGGAAATAGTTGCAGACCCAGGCATGCAGTACCTGAAAGCAGGTACGCCACTGATAACTACATGCAAACACATTGATGATTCGGCCGAAGCTTGAACCCATGACCTCCCGCATGCGATGCAGGCTCTTTACTATTGCGCCATAGTTGAATATGCGTGGAACGATCTTTGAGTTGGTAGCTCATACTGTAATTCAATTCAACATGCGATTTTACGGATATTTAGACATTATAAACATCGCATATTATGCAACACATGTTTATCAATATATAAGTGATGTGGTCTCTGGTTCGATTCACAGTTGGGTCACAATTTTAAAAACGCACTCAAAAACGTATTCACGCAGTATCTTACTCGGGCAATTGTACTTTGATAGTATACCATTTTTCAAGGATGATGTGTATTAAACGACTCAATTGAAAGCAATCATTTTGGGCGGGAAAACTAGTAGCGCCACCAAGTGGACGCGTCTTTTCACTAAATCCAATCTCTACCCAGAATCATTTGACTCTGTCAAAGTCAAAGAAAGTAGGGCGAACGGTTAGGTCACGTGATTATTCAAAACAGTTATGACGATGTTTATAATAAATCCATTTGCGTGATCCGCAAAGATAACATATTGACCTATATTCAATATTTTCAAATTGTTTTTCTATGAGTTAAAACTTTTAGTAAGTTTCTGCTATCGAGCTTAGGTTTGAAATGTTTACATATGCGTATCGATTGAGGAGATCTAAGTATGTATTATCTTGGTAGTAAAATAGTCCCGATTAAAACTAAATTGTTTTCATGCATTATTTCAAATATTGCAACATCTAATTTGTAGATATTCTGAAAATTATAATAACACAAGAAATAAATACGTTTCAGGCAAAAATATTCCAATTTAACAGGTTTTACCAAAATGTTGTAATTTAGCAGTTAGCAAAGATATATGTGAGTGCAAGGAACGATAACTCTGCGTGGATATTGTACTGAATCGAATAGACTGATTCACTGCGCTGTCAGTCCCGTTTTAGTTTTATATATTTAAACGCTGTGTAGCTGTCTACTGAATCGAGGACACAGATGTACGTTAGATCCTTACCGGCGAATTGATGTTTTTCATCAAACTTTTCTTGTTATAAATGTGACTTGTTAACATTGATGTCAATGGGGACTTTAAGTAATTTGTGGTTTCATACCTATCCAGACAAACAGAATGGAATGACAAATGCGTTTCGACACCGTTGTAACGCTGGTTGTAGAAAGGATGTAGAAAGAAACTTTAATTACTCCGTCATAGGTCTATGGAGGCTAATACTATTTTATAATAAACTTTATAAATGTGCATATTAAATGTTGCAAAGGTCTGATAAGACTCAATGGCCTCACAAATTTAAATTAAATGCATCGTTTCGGTCATGTTCGCATCAATAGAATTAAATAAGTTACGACTGAAAATAATAGTATAACAAATGAACACTGACATGCATAGAGATATACAGGATAATTATTGAATATTTCAAACGTTGTAACGCTGATCGTAGAAAGGATGTAGAAAGAAACTTTATTTACTCCGTCATAGGTCTATGGAGGCTAATAATATGTTATAATGAACTTTATAAATGCATATTAAATGTTGCAAAGGTCTGAAAAGACCCAATGGGCTCACACATTTGAATTAAATGCATCGTTTCGGTCAGGTTGACATCAGTAGGACTGAATAAGTTATGACTGAAAACAATAGTATAACAAAAGCACACTGACACGCATAGAGATATATAGGATAATTATTGAATATTTCAAACGATTTTGAAAATACGATGATGCGCAAGCATGCCATTATTGTTATGATAATAAAATAAATATTTCCAGTGGTTTATATTGTCCCAAAGCAATACCTGGTGGGCACGACTTGAAAATCAAAGATATCAGTACAGAACAGAACACTTGTACAGAGTACATCATTATTCAAAAGAATATAACTATATAAACATGTTAATGATCACGTGATAATAACACGCACACTCGCGCATGCACGCACGCACGTACGAACGGGCATACGCACGCGCATACTCAAGCATAGTACAAATCAGTACTATTGTAATTAGATGATGAACTATGTAGTATTGCGATTAACAGATATACGTAACTTAAGCGCAAATTTGATATATTTCTCTAAATCAAAAAGAGTTTGTCTATTCACAGATTGTATAGTAATAATTCAATGATCTTAAACATACTTGGCATTTTGTAATAACATTTTTTAACATACATTTTTCGTAAATCAATATAAAACGGACATTTTAATATAAAATGATATTCATCTTCTAAATCATTAGTATTACAAGATATACAATAACGTTCCACCCTAGGAACTCTGTTTGTAGCATAACGCCCAGTTTGTATTCTTAATGATTTGTTTATTTGTATGGTGTTTTACATCATTTTCAACACAAAATGTAAGGTTTATATATGACGGACGATATTTTTTAATGAATGCGAAGATAAGCGCATCTTACAAATTAATGTTATTAAGTCACATGGAAGGAGATCTAAATATCGTTCATGGGCCGAGGGTCCGCGGTTTTGAGATGTTTCAAGTTCCACAAACCAGTCTTCGCTCTAGCACAATATAAACGCGTTGGAACTATTTTATTTCTTTTCTCAGTGACATGGAATTTTATGTATTTAATACCCACGTTTTCGACAGAGTGAAAATAATTCAAATTATTACAACTTACATTGTGTGCCCATATTTCAACACCAAACGAAGACAATATGCAGCTTTGTCCTGTTTTTAACAATTTCAATTTGCTGTTTGAACGTAACGTTCCTCGTCCGTCGGATGGGGCGGTCCCGTGTATCGGTCTATCGTCCGAGCACGTTAAAGAACCATAGGAAATTATTCGATAATAAGAGTAGGGCACGGTTCCCGGATTCCTTTGTATTCCCCCCCCCCTCTCTCTGGGGCGGCTCTAAATGACCTATACTGTGTTGATGAGCCTTTAAACAACATTCAATTCAATTCAAGGATGATGTAAACCCGTCGATCCCGTTGCAGGGAAAGCCATATCCCGTGCACTTTGGTGATTCAAAAAGTAAACCTAAACCTTATCTCAAAGTCGAGGCTTCATATGTCCCCAGTAAAAGGTTTGATATTTTAAAAACAAGATGTAGAAATGTAAAATGTAAATAAATCGCCAAGCAATAATATACATTACGACAACTCGTCTGTTTAATTATATGCATATATTTTTAAAATGGTGTTACTATTACTTTGTTGATTTGATAATGTTAAAAATAATTTAGAACAGCGAATTTTACAATGCGTGTTAGCATGAAACCAATTAATATGTCTTCCGGCAGAATAATACACGTGCGCGTGTATTGTTTCATGTGGGAAGATATAGCCTATATGTTGCATGATTTCTCCCTAATTACGTGAATTTGCTGTAGTAAAATTTAAGAATACCTCATTCAAATTGCAGAGATCGATGTTTCAGACAATCTTTGTTATAGTCGGATGTTTCACGCTTTAATTGCAATAATACATTTACAACTGCTGTTTCTGAAAGGCAGCTGCAAATATCAGGCATTATTATATAACCTATAAATAGACGCGTTTTCATTGGCTAAAAAGTAATTTTTTAGAAAAAATATCTAGCGATATTGACCTGTTTTTTTGATATTGACCTGTTTTTTTGATATTGACCTGTTTTATATAATTGTTTTTTTGATATTGACCTGTTTTATATAATTGTAAATTGAGGGTTATATAATAAAACAGTTATGGACTTTTCAGCTGTTATACATGATGTTGATATGTACCAAAAAATCATTATTGACCTCGGCTATCGCCTCGGTCAATAATGATTTTTTCGTAACCGAGGAACAACCAGAGTTACTGAAAATTGGTCTTATAACGGTACCATTCTCGAAGTGGTCGACGACTTTAACTATTTAGGAGTTGTGTTCAACTATACAGGGTCGTTTACGCTTAACCAACAAACATTATGTGGTAAAGCGCTTAAAGCTATGAACCTTCTATCAATAAATATAAAGAAATATGAGTTAAAACCGAAAACAGCTTTACAATTGTTTGATGCTTTTGTAGGTTCTATTCTTAATTATGGCAGTCAAGTGTGGGGTTTTACTAAATCCAAGGAAATTGAAAGAATTCACTTAAAGTATTGTAAACAAGTTCTTGGTGTAAAATTATCGACAAGTAATGCAGGGGTATACGGGGAATTGGGCCGTTATCCGTTATATATAAATAGACATGTTAGTATCATTAAATACTGGCTAAGAGCGGTCAATACTGATAACGTTATTATAAAACACGTGTATGAAAGCGCAAAATCTGACTGTGAAAGGGGATTAAAAAATTGGGTGTCAAAAGTCATGTCATTACTAAATAGTAGTGGTTTCATGTATGCATGGCTTGACCCAAGCTCACTAAATGCAATACATTTTGTACCGATATACAAACAACGACTAATAGATAATTATGTCCAAAACTGGTCAACCGACCTTGAAACGAATAGAGTGCTAACTCTTTACAAATCTGTTAAACACCATTTTGAATATGATAATTACCTAGATATATTGCATACCAGGCGCGATCGCAGTGTGGTAACCAGATTACGCTTGTCCTCTCATAGTTTAAGGATCGAGACAGGGAGGTATTCTCGTGAAAGGTTAGAAAGACATGAACGGATATGTCAAATATGTAACACTAATGATATAGAGGACGAGTTCCATTTTGCGTTAATATGTCCTATTTATAATACAATCAGAAGTAAATATATAAAACGATATTATAGCCATAGGCCTAGTATGTTTAAATTCATTGTTCTCCTTCAGTCAACAAACAAAAAAGATGTTATCAATTTTAGCAAATACATCTCAGAAGCTTTCTCTTTAAGACGTACCATGATAAATAACTTATAATCTCGTTCATCCTCACTATAATACAATTGTTCTATTGTACCGTATTAGATTTTGATTCCTATATATATATATATATATTTTTTTTTTTTCTCCGTGATATATCTCCTTTTTTTTCATATTAATTCATAAATTAATGAACCTGTACTAATCTTGTTATTGTGGTCAAATTATATTTGTAAAATGTATGTTTATATGATGAAAAACTATGTAATAGTTTAAGTCAATAACATTTCTTCTTCTTCTTCTTCTTCTATAACAGCTGAAAAGTCCATAATTGTATAATATTGCGTAAAAGCGGATCATCCGTGTATTGAATATATACCAAAAAAGGTGGAACAATTAAAACATACTGAGTTGAAAGAAAGAGTTTTGATATCTATTAGACATTTTTCTTGTTTCTAATCCATTATTTACTGTTAGTTTATTTAGAAATTCAGTTGCCTGTAAGTGGTCTTCGACATAAAATCGCTGTATTGATTGACTACACACCCTCCCAAACACTACATCACGCAAAAAAAAACAAATGCCGTCCGAAATGTCTGGGAAGAAACTCATTATTCTTTAATTTTTTTCTTGTTCTGAAAGCTGAGTTTTACGCCTATATACAGTTCTCTATTTATGTGATCACGTTTGTTTTGTTTCTCCGACGTTAAGCCTCTTTAAAACGCGCGCTTCTCCCTGTGATTTCAAGTAAACTTCACCCCGTCACCCCTTACTTGAAATTACCACATTACGTGGTCCGAGTATTAACTTTCATACCCCATCCAACCCCTTCTCCAAGAAGCGAAAACGGTTTGGCTCGGGTATGACATAAAACCTTAATTTGGGTTTAAAATGTTTGCATATTGTAAAATTAAAACATTTAATAGGCAATATTCAACAGGTTATCGCATTTCATTGAGTAAAAAATTGTTTACATGTTAAACATGTTTTACTGTCATTATATTGCTTATAAAATCCTGCGAATATAAGATTTATTTCTCATCGCTTAATGGAATTAAGGCATGATCACGTAATGGTATCCGCTTGCAAAAACCTCCGTGTTTATGGATACATACTGTCCGGGGGAGAATTTGCGCCTGTAAACAATTTATCATTGCGCTTGGCTATGTCTCTCATTTGGTACTGGATCCGTGTAGCATAGCGTAACGAAGAAATCAGAAGCGGGCCGGGTGACCGAGGCTAAGATGTGTAGCCTGGGGATGGACAGTGTCGTAGTTATTTCAATGTTGTTGCTCTTGAAATACAATTTGCGCTGTTTGTATGTCTTTGAGGAAAGGAAAAGGTAAAGAGACTAGTTGTATTGTAGTTATTTCAATGTTGTTGCTCTTGAAATACAAGTTGCGCTGTTTGTATGTCTTTGAGGAAAGGAAAAGGTAAAGAGACTAGTTGTATTGTGTAACGTAGTTTGGAGACATATTAAATTAAACCTACACTAACATTTATATAATAATGTGAAGACAAATATATGTGTGCTACAGACCAGTGAAAGTATAACAGTCTTCTCCATTGTAAATAAACAATTCTGGTATTCATACCGTAACAACATGCTGTAATTAGGAATAAAATAAGTTTTCAAAAAGAGGCTGTTTCTTACGTACTATTGTCTCTCAAACGCTCAAATAAAATGAATAAACATGTATACAACGAGACCACTGAAGGTAAGTGCAAACTTCGTCTCTTAAAGGTACACATGGCAATCTTGAATGCAGAACCTCATTGTGGAATCTTGCCGACAGATGGTTCACGTGTACGGTAACATCCTCTATGTTCCTCAAAGCACTTCAACAAACCGGTCGACTCTTGAATCTACAGTCGTTTGGGAACTTTTATAGAATTCGATGATCACTCCTTGGATGCGATTAACAAAAGTATTGGCCCCTCTGAGACATGTTTTAGATTTGAAGCTACACGACTGGCAAACATATTCAACACTTATATTTTATCTACCTTAAGTTGAGTTACCTTAAGTTACTAACGACACGTATTAAATAGTTCTTGCCAGTAGGTGAAGAACTGGCAAACTTGTGCGGAAAATATTCGCAGAAACGACAACTCCTTATTTCGATACTAAATCGAATGCATTGCACGATTTCATGTTTCGGTGATATTAGTGCAAGTATGCATCTAACAGACACGTATTAGCCCTCTAACAGACACGTATTAGCCATCTAACAGACACGTATTAGCCCTCTAACAGACACGTATTAGCCCTCTAACAGACACGTATTAGCCCTCTAACAGACACGTATTATCCCTCTAACAGACACGTATTAGCCCTCTAACAGACACGTATTATCCCATGCAAACCGTGAACGAGATCAAGAGCTATACAATAAAGGCGAAAAACTAGAGCATGATATTTCTAGATGATGTGTGGAGCTACTGAATTGTGTAGATTAATGGATTAATGGATTAAATACCATAATCAGTTCATATTCGTATTGGGGTTTTAAGGCGCACAAACACATGAAAAGGTTATATGGCGCCTAAAAGGCATGAACATGCCAGGCTCATCTTCCATGTACATCGAGATAACATATGGAAAATGGGCCTAGAACCTTCTCATCCTGAACTGCAGAGTTGCTGCAAATTCTATCGTAGAAACTCCATTTACGCTGGAGCCACGTTATTGTTTTTCTGCCACTACTCTTTTGATGCGAGCGAGATAGCACCTGAAACAATGCAGGGATCATGATGAAGACCTTTAATGAACATGAACAAAAAATGATAAAATGGACATGAATTTGGGGGGATTCTACCCCTCTGCCTATCCCTCCAACGGGATCTGCAGTGGCCCTATTCTTTGCCCCGTGACCAAACGGAGTCTCCGAGAACCACACGGGGCTCATATTCGTATTAAACTGAATAACAGCGTTGTGGCCAATTCTCGTCCATCTTTATTTAGAGAAATGTTTGGCATTAGATAACGGTAAAATTGACTGTTAGAATACACGAAGTCAAATACCGTATACTTAACGAATACTAAAAATACATAGCATATAAATCTCGTACGAATACGTACAACCCTGCAGCAGCATAAACTATGTAAGTTTCAGACAGAAACTGTGGGTTACGGAAACGTCCTTGGGATATGTTGACTTACGACTTACTTGTTTCTAAAATGAGAAGATTGGTCCTATAGAAATCATAGCACCCAAACGCAATGCCATCGTAGATCCGCAATGCATCACAAACAAAGAGCTAATTAACTATACAACGAAAAAGACAATACACAACACGAAGAGTGGTGGAGACAGGGTAACCGACTTGGAACGGTTAGTAGGCAAAAAGGCCCACTGGTTAGATTAAAACACTTAACACTTCCGGTAAAAGTCCCGTAAAATCTGCAGACGACACAGAGACGCGCGTCGAAAATGCAGAGATGGATGTTGAAAACGTATACGGTATAAATTAGTATTTTCATATTGGTACATTACCGCCTAGATAATCTCAAAGCATTATTTTCTTTAACAGCATACGTATATGATTTTTGTTTACTATTTCTTCAGACCGTTTAATCAGTAGCGTAGGTCCATGGGATATAAGAAACAAAACTGGCGCCGATTTCACCAACAATTCCTTAAGTTTTACTTAAATACTTAAGAAAATACTTAACTAAGTCACTAAGTAAAACTTAGCAGAAATATGTTTCACCAACATAAATTAAGTGTCCACTTGATAACTAAGCTAAATTTAAGTTTTTACTTTAAGTAAATTGGTTTGGTGAAACATGTTTCCTTACTTAAGAAAACGTAGGAGGTAAACTTAAATTTAAGTTTTTAAGTAGCAAAGTATATACTTAAGTTTGTTGGTGAAATCGGCGCATTGGTAGTATAATTTCATTAGTTTAAACAATTTTTTTTTTCATCGATTGCGAAACAAGTTATTGCAACTTAGATTAATCACTCTCGATGGCTTCCTGGGTAGAACCAATACTAAGCAATGTGGATTAATTATCTTGCTCAAGAATAAATAATGTGGCCGCGGCGAGGGTCGAACCACGATCTCTCGATCTGGAGTTCGGCGCTCTACCATTGAACTAATTTCAATAATTGTTATTTAAAAAGTATCTTATTCAAACAAACATTGCCTATTAAATTGTCCCTGTTATCATTTCTGGTATAGGAGAATTTGGCGTGATTATAAAATCTCGTAACAAAAAGTACGAAAAACATTCGAGCATGGTGCTTGGATCCCTTGGCATGCACTCCGCAAGATAATAATAAAAAAAAAAAATGCAATGAAATTCCGATCCTACGCATTTCATGTCCTATCTCGCACCCTTCAGTCGCATGAAACTTCGATTCTGAGGTGTATTGACACCAAGCAGCCTGTGGCGTTATCCAATACATTGCCTATTGTTGTTATTATTGGATGACCCTCGTCTGAACACGCCTTTCTATATAATCATGTAAAAAATCTATAAATAATTCTATTAAAAGTGGGAGTCAGCGTCATATAAAGTTGGGTGAACGTTCAAACATTGCACAAAACCAATAACGACACGCGCTTGGAACTACTGTTCGAAATTTATCCGTTAAAACTTTTTGGAAAGTTCCTGAAAATATTTAGTAAATCAAACGAATGCGCTGAAAATAATTTCCGTTATTAGACATCAGCGCTTGAACAGACCCGCTTTTAAATATCTAACGTAAACGATTTCTAAGACAGGAAAAGGCGCAGAAAAAAAAGTGTCGATCGTCAGTCCGTTGCTTTAACGCTCTGTTAATACTCACGGAACATCGAAGCGAAGCACCACTTAGTACGGACATCTAACATAATCAAAACACGACGGACTGATTTACCGGTATTAAGGACAGGAAATAACGACAACAAACGTCGCACAGTGCGAAGTACTGAATCGGAAATATCTTGATTGCCATTTTGCAGGAGGAACTACATTCTAGATTTTACTATTTCGCTTTGAGGATATTTATTTTTGTTAGGGTAGTAAGATGTCGTCAACACTGAAGCAATTATGTATAGTCGTCGTCGTCGCCGTCCTCGTCAGATGTTCACAGGTAAGATGTCGTCGTCGGTAAAACTTACTCACGGCGGCGTTAGATATGTAGTGTGTAATGAATTTGTGTAAAATATACAGTTTTAAAATTAACTGTTAATTTTAGTGCTTTTTATTCTTGCAAAAAAAGACGAATATTTGGAAAAATAATGAAAATTTGGGGTTTTCTTTTTTTCTTTTTCTTTATTTACAATTTTAGATTTGCAGGATACAGCTGATGAGATGTTGCAGAAGTTGATTATCTTAAAAATATATGTTTAACATTGTAGTTCGATTTTTAATTTAAAATTATATCAGTTACAGGCAATATATACGATTGGTATGTGCGTATGATGCTGCCAGATTAAAAATGCCGCCATCACAGTATTATATACATATATATGCAATGCATATTCCTCATTCTGTATCGTATATGTATTCTTGTTTACTATCGCACTATCTTTTTATTATATTAGTTTGTACTGAATTTAAGAGCATGAAGCCTTCAGGAACGTGCAGAAACTTCAATTTCATATATAAACGGCGGTCTGTGTCATTTACAGTTGCATATTCATTATACTCTGACAGGTCAAACACTCTTTTATAAAGAGTCGTTAGTGTAAAGCGTGTTTCTCCGTTTTGTTTTCTACGTGCACGTGGTTGTGAGTTCCATGTGAGTGGTGGCAGAATAAGATGAACGTGGCTTCCGCGTGTCGTAAGAGACGAATTACATGTAGCAGCGTGTGAGCTACATAATGCAGAATTGTACACTCAGTGCATGTAAAAACGCAGCATTTGTGATTTTCGATTATTTTTTTGTTTTACATTCTTAATTTGGTTTTACCAATGTCACAACAAATTTTCACTTTACCAAATTATTCTAAGATCTAGATTCATTCAAATGTCTCAATTTTAAAAAATACAAATTAAATATTCAGATATAAATAAACAGCCGTCGCAATGTTTTCGAATCTTAAATTTGATAAATTACTTTACTATATATCATGTCAAACTGTTTAACTATGTTTCATATATTTTTCATTTTGAATAAAACAACTATTTTAAACATGGCTATTAAATTGATCAGTTCCAATCAAATGAGAGTGACGCATACATTGCACCGAGGCGCATATCATTTATAAATGACCGACAGAAATACGTTTCATTTTAGCGATCAGCGTGATTATATATCAATGACAGGCACGAATCAGCTTTAACAACATAATCATGCATTCAAATCTGTCTTTTATAAATTAACGGATTAACGCTATTCTGATAATTATTTGCATTAATCGATGAAAAGTTTTCAAATTTATAGTCAGATCTGAACAAATATGATGGACGTAAATTCATTTCATTTGAAAATGCATTTAGATTGCCACGAAATAAATCTAACAGCACCCACTAATTAACTTCTGCTTGTTTTCATCGATATTTCGTCTGCTATGTTTTTATTGTAACAAACGCGTTAATTCACGTTGTTAAACATGGAATACGATACACATTGAAAACCCTTTTCGTAATTACTATTTTTTGTATTGGAGATTTCTTCCGTTGGCCAGCAATCCCAAAAACCGGCAGCGCATGTTTCAAGTTGCCGGAGAGAATGTAAAGGAATTTATTGAAACAGGATGATGTATGCTAGTTTTAGATCTGTAATTGGTTGTAAAATCCATATAGTTGTTTATATACTTTGCAAATGACCGTAGTTTGATAGAAGTTTTATATCGTATAAAAAAAAACACTAACGAAGATCGTAAGAAAAAATAAGTAAAAATCATGAACCTCAGATTTAGTGATGTTCTTGCTGAAATTACAGAAAAACAAAAAGCATGTTGCTATTCTATATGTAACATAGTTTTTACTTTTATTAGGTTTTATTGCAGAATTTCGGAATGATTCAGCAAAATGAACATTAGAAATGTTTTTTATTTCTGTAATGTAATTTGTTTGATTTTCCCCGTACCTTTTTTATATATGCTGTATTTTCAGGTAAAGAATCGAACACTGGTCCCTAAAGATTTCGAATATAGCGGACAAATGCGGCTTACACGTAGTTTGATAGAATTTTTATATCGTATACAAAAAACCGTATTAGTATGCATCGAAATGCGAAAATAGAAAACGTGCTTTTAACTAGGGTCACTGATTTGTGTAATTTTTCGTCTTTCTGTCCTGTCGTCTTTTCGTTCTGTCGTCTTTTCGCGGCAAAATGCATTTAATTGTTATACGGTGCGTGCATTTAATTGTTATACGGTGTTTTTCAAATCGAATTGTGAGTGCTTTTTGTAGGCAAGTTAATAAGGTATATTTTTATTCGTTTGGTTTTTGAAAAGATTTAACAAGACGAAAATTTCAAGTTAGGATACTGGTTCTGTGAGTGTCGTGATTGCTGAATAATTCCACAGACATATTAATAAACAGATAGGAAACTTCCTATCTTAACCAATGAAGTAACCAAAATATCACGTGGCACCTTAACTTTTACTTCTATCTTCTCTCTCTATTATTCACCGATTTTGATTAGAATACATCTAAAAAATATTCATAGTGAATAGCAAAATGGTGTCATAATAATTTATGTTCATTTTCAAAATTAGAAATTGTATAAAAAAAATGTTTAAAGTTTAAAATGTCATCATTTTTCGGTTTTCTCTTAAAAATCAATGTTTTGACATAGTCAAAGTTTCCATCAAACTCCTTTTTTGCTCTCAATGTAAAAGAAAACAAAATACTATCATTGGAAAGAAAAATAAATTTGTGGTGGTATTTGGCTTGAATGAAACTTGTATCTACAAAACTCTTCATGATATATGTGTTTAAAGTTGGGGAATATTTTATGAAATGTTCGAACTGTGCCACTTGAAATTTACACAATTTTCATAGTGTCCAATCTATTTGTTATTAGGTCTGTGATAATTCTTAAACAATACAATTCAGAAGGTTTCAATGTTCTGATTGATTCAGAAATGATTCAGACAAAATGACTTTTCGTTTTTGTTTAGTAAAACAAAATTCAGCGCTTATTCTGAATATTTAAAAAAAAGATGAATTTGGTTTTAAATAAATATTATGTTATATTAGTTTTCTCTATTTGTTCTCAATATTTTGTTTACGCAAGTGACATGAACACCCAGAACATGACATTGGTGACCCAGCTAGAAATAATATATTCCAGCAACCCTCCTTCAGTATTTAATAGCAGGACCAAGTACGCTGGTACCCGGTATGAAGTATAGTCTACTGGTCCCAGAAATCATACTCATGACCATTGAAACTGTTAGAAATAATACTGCAATTCCCAGGGTTTCAAACTAAAGGAAAAAAAAGAAATGCGACTCGGGATTTTCCGCTATATAATTTATTAACTGCAAAGTCGCTTAATTTCATTTACTATTCCAGAGAAATCCCAGGATGTTTTGTAAAAGAAGGGATGCATCTAGTTAGAGAAATGACAAAACTGTGCTGTTGTAGGCATTTTATTCAAAGTACACTTTGTAACACGAAATTCATAAATGTTAAAGTTTCGCATTGAAAATGTGAGCCGTTATGAGTTCTGTATTTAACGTAAAAATATTGGAAAATGTTAAATCCTATGTTTGCTCAACTGCTTGAACCAAACGCGTATACTATCAATACTGCAACTTGGAAGGTATAAAATGTGGTGTGTTATGTGTTTCCGACGTGTTTCCGACAGAAAAGTCTAATGCAGTTCATAGGAATGTGCCATTCAATTAACTGCAACATGTTGCACATACAGTATATAGCGGAAATTCCCGAGTTGTGTTTCTTTTTTTCCTTTAATATACATTTGGTTCACTCTGCCTGAGCTACCAGCACATGACACTGTGTACAAGACCATGCAAAAGCTTCAAATTAGCGAAGAATTAATAGTATCACTTGCTATTTAACGGCCATTGAAACTGCTTTAATGCCCATTAAATTAAATTGATTCTTCTCTTGATTGCTATCCTGTTATTTTCATGGTACATTCTGTTAACATGTTTGTTAACAAAAAAATAAATAAAAAAATAAATAAATGGAAGAACAATTAAGTTTATTGTCATTTAAAAGACATTAAATCCCGTTTTGCAAGATCTCATATTTTTTTCATGGGAAGTTTATATTCTCTCATTATTAATGTATTTATAAGGATAATTTTGACCATATTCAATTAATTTAATGGTATTTTAAGAGGTCACTTTGCAACCATGAAAATACTTGTTGCAAGATTTAATGGCATAAAGTAATGGATTTGTTTGTAATGTGTCATTTTGCGTTTGCAGTATGTTAAATTCAATATTTAGAACCGTTTCTTCCTAGTTGTATTACAGCCCTTTCGTTTATGACTCTACAGTTCCGTATTTTAGAGTTGAAAAGTCGAAATCGTGCTATGTTATAAACTCCAGAAAGATAAAAAGCACCATCCTTTATGAGGTTTAGAGTGGAACGCGAATCATACACATATTTGACGTAATGGTATTGCTCTTACGCGTATTGGATTTGGGTTAAAGATGCGTGCTTATGTTTTAAGGCTGTACTCTGTAACATGTTTTATCATCATCATTACGTGGTCCCATCTTAATTCCATTAAGTAATGAACGGGAAAGCTTATATTAGCATGATGTTATAACGGATATTTCGACAATGAAACATGTTTTAAAACATTTTTACTGAAAAAAAGCGACAACCTGTTTAAAATTGCCTACTAAATGTTTAAATTTTACAATCTGCATGCGTTTTAAGTCGAAATGAAGGTTTAATTTCATACCCCAGCCAACCCCGTTTTCGCTTCTTGGAGAAGGGAAGCGGTCGCGAGCCGTAACAGCACCCGATATTTATCAATAGTGTGCTGAAATATATAGTTGACTTTAATATGGATATTAGAGAGTAAACTGTATTTCACTTTTGCGACGGTATATCCGTCGTTTAATGGTCGCAAAATTGGTTTAAAATTGGTTTAAAATTGGTTTAAAGACATATTTCGAGCCTGTTAGAAATACATTTGCACAAGGAAACTGAGATTATTAGGTTTTTGTCAAAGGATGAGGCCCGTCCCATAAAGGGTGTATAATAATGAAGTACAAATTATAACCGTTTTGCATTTTATGTGCACTTGTATATATGTTAAAACAACTATGTATAGATGGATTTTCTTAAAAGACCCGTGTTAACAATTAATAGTTTTTGTATTTTTAGCACACTATACTCTATTATCTGCCATGTTTTAGTAGATTTCAAATGCAAGAAACTCATCGGGACTTCAAAATTCAAAATTCGTCATCTCTCAGTGGTTTTGATCACCTGAGCCGAAGGCTCAATGTGATGTTTTGGATAAGATTTTTCAAAAAATGGAGATATGAAGCTAGAGTTATGGTTCCTATGAACTGCACTCCGTCTCATTGTCCTAATTATTCACACGAACTTTAAGCAAGCATACTTTTTGAGTTATGCTCCGGACAAAAAGTGTGACGCACGGACGCACACACGGACAGACGGACGGAAAAAGCGGCGACTTTATGCTCCCCCATAATAAACAATCTAGTGTTTTTAGTTACAATATATTTTATATCAAAAACTAAGGTAATAGTAGTTGAAAAGAAAAAACTGTGATGGGGCCTCAATATTATGTATCTGTGGTAATCAGTCAGCAAGAAGTAAGCAGTTAAAAAGCATGCTATCCATGATTTTTCAACGACTACATTCAGTTGGGAAATGTGTCTTTAATGGCGACGCGTTAGCGTAGTCGTTAAGCACGACAGGTGACCGTTAAACGACTGATGTACCGTCGCAAAATATATTCGTTATTATGTACAGTCAAAAATAAAAACAAATATATTGCTTCAACATGTTAGCATCCTCACTCTTTCCTGTGGTATATTGCATGTTGCACATTCTGCATTCTTTTCTATTTTGTTTTATCATATTTCTATTAAAGTCAGAATGCGTGATTAATACGCAAAATGAAACAGTTAACAACGTTTTGGGAAGTCTTCTAACTTAGGGGATTATGCAGTCAAGTCAATAGTAATAGAATGTATTACTTTACAAAACAAGCCAAAGAAATCATTTCAGTTTCATATCACGAAAGCTCCTGATTTACTCATGTTCTATGACCTTGTCGCCCGCGAATACTGCGCTTGCGCATAACACCCATAGGTAGCAGGGTTAACAGTTTCATTTGAACAGTACTTATATTCTTTAAATAACAAAACCGTTAAAAGGTCAGCGTACCAAAATAAGGAAAATAAGCTCTAATTCAATATCCGTTGCTTCAATTAAAGCTTTGTGAAATCAGGTGAAATGATACGAAGTTGGCCGTATATTATACACTTAGTTTGGATAAACTCCTTTAACTTAAGCGTAGTCTGACTTTAAGTCTGTCAGATATACGTATTCAAATCGTTTTCCCACAGATTCGTCTGATGCTCTTTGTGTCCTGGGTATACTATTGTGTCACGTCTCCTTGTCTAATGCAGCGTTCTTATGTCATAGTGCTATTTGTAATTGAATTAAGATTCTGGAAATTCAATTTCCAACTTGGTTTATGTTAGTGTAAGCCCTGTGATGAATTATTCGTGTGTCTAAACTTGGGCGTAAGACTGATTTCCAATGAGGAATTTTCATGATTAAGTTGTATCCAGTATATTAAAACTTAGGAAGATTATGGTAGTGGACTGGCTACGACTTAACAATACCTTGTGTAGTATATAAATATATATTTCAAAGGTAGGCTATTTTTGCGCAAAAGCTACAGCGTTTGCAAACGCAAATTCCAATTGCAAACGATTGCTTTAATAAATACTTATGTCTCTGTCAATGCAACCAGTGTTCATAGAAGCAAACTACCGTTGCAGACTATTTTATCATGTCGATCTGCATAATTCTGCCGAGAAACAGGGTGCCTGAGATAAAACCTTATCTCGGCAGTTACTTTCCTATCCTGTTAGGTGCACCACTTTTGATGACGTCAGCACGTCTTTTGATGAAGTCTGGGTATATTTGATGACGTCTGGGTATTTTTGTAAGGAAAAAAACGGGAAGAAAATGGAAAAAAGGTAAATTAAAGGATTTTAAACGACCAACATGATAAATAGAATATCATCTAAGTGCCTGATCGTATCCAGGTTATCAGATTCGGCACGAAAATAATGAAGCCCTCGGCACAGCCTCGGACTTAACTTGTTTCTCAACCTCACCTGATAAACTGGATGTGATCAGGCACTAACATGATATTCTCTATGTTTCAATCAAATACTTCTTTCTCGCAGCTCGGGACAGTCACTGGTCATAGAAGCAAATGCAAAGTGACAACGTTGAAACACAAGTTACACATGGCATGGAAGACGATTTGTTTATTATTTCAAACAAGACATTTTGAAAAAAACACTACCAATTCTTTAGTTCAGCATTTGAACGTTGTTACAGTAAACATCTCCGACTGACTGTCACGAACGATAACTCTACGTCACGTGATGGGACTACCAATTCTTCTGTCTCGCTCTTTGTAGCCAGTGATCAGATACAACAATTGCAACTTGATCAGTATTATCTTTTGTTTAAGCAATATAAGATACATATGGGAAAACTGTTTTAAAATTCGAATCGATATATGAATAATAACATTCAAATCGATACATGACTTTCAAGAAACATAACAATAGCGATATCAAACAAGAACATTTTGAGAAAAAAAGTACCATTGCGGAAAAATGATTTTGATAAAACTTCTGTCTTGCTCAATACAGCCAGTGTTCAGAGAAGCTTTTAAAGTTCCGGCCATGTTTTGTTTTATGCACATGCTTATGTTTAAATCGAAATCAATACACAACAATAGATATTTACAATTCACACATTGCAATATCTGTGAAAAGCGAAAATAAGATTTTATTTGATGACGTAGAAAACATTGAACAGGTAAATTAATCCACAGGTAAATGTATTTATCAATTACCTTTCAATAGTTGTGCAGCTATACAGTTCATATTTACCTCATTTTCACGTGCAGTCACGCAGTGGTAAAAGTAGTATTTACGTCATGCAAATAATACTTACTTTTACCTACAACTTAGTAGCGGTTTCAAATATATGTTTCTCTCCAAGACTATCAAGAAATGTTCATATGATGTTTAAGAGTTAAATTTGTTAATTGATAATAATAAAAAAGGGTGGCCATTCATCTTTAAGAATGTTTTAAATATGTGTCCTTCATACACAGTATTTATTTGGTTTCCCTCATCATCCGATATAAAATTGAATAACATCATTTTCTGTTATGCAACTGTATGTCTATCAGTGATTTATAGTTATCTGTACAAATTCCCCCGTCCCCCACCCAGACACAAACACAAAAATAGGTTCGAAAAAGGCCCGTAAGGACTTTAACCAAGTTATTGTTTGACACAATACAAACGCTATTTCTTGTATTAGCACTAGCGGTTTTGAGCAAATACATCACAAAACATCTATACTAAACATGCTAAAAGCAATGTGTCCGTGCAAGGCAGGAAAACAAAACGTACAGTGCGTACAATTGTAAATCATGGCTATTTGAACGGACGTTATAAAAGCCGTTGGACGGCATGGACATAATTATAGTGTCTGGGGCACTTTTACGATTACTTAAGGTAATAGCAATTGTCGCTAGGCCGGCGTAATCTGTAAATTTAATTATAGGAATCAATGGTCTATTTGAACTCCAGAGATTTGGACTACGGCAAGATGGTCGTCGATAACACGAATGCGGTACGATGTTAAAAGATGCAGATATTTATGTGAACAGTAAAATTAAAAATTACGGCTGTTGCACTGAAACAGTCAGATGTGTTTAATGGCATGCGAAATATTTATGCAATATTGGAATTATACAGCACAGGCAACGATAAGAAGAAATTCGATCTAGGGGTGATATATTTTTGAAAGGGCTACCATATCATCCCTTATTTGTAGATAGTTTTGTCTTTATACGTTTACATTTTTTTTAATTACTACTTCATTCCTTTATGATTCATCCGTTTTTGCGCACAATATGACCTATTTATGTGTCGACGTGCCGTAAAACACCATTCATCCATCCATATTTTTGAAAGAACTTTAGATGCGATGATATGAATTTTCAAGATTCTACTGATATTTACTTTCTCTGTTTTAATACGTTTGTTTGATGTTATGTCAAGATGAGCTTCGGGTTCTCAATTTGTAATTAAACAAAAACATGTACGCGTTCCATGTTTGTACTGAAAACGAGTTACATCATGCACAGTATTGCTATATTATAAACAGACAATCCTAAAAGAAACAAATAAGTTCGTGGAATTGTCATTCTTTTATTTATTTTAATTAATAAGTTATTCACTTTTTCTATTCCAAATTTTTTAAATCCGTTATCTTTTCTTTTAATTTTGTGTGGTTCTAGAAAGATTGAATAAGTGTACCTCACAAGAGGAATAAACCCCAGTAATGAAAAGCTGTATTTTCATCTATACGTTCACAAAAGCGACTCTTGTAAATCCTCGTTAATCGTACATTTAATTATAGGACGCAATACACAAGAGAATGATGAATGAGAAACTGATCATTAGAAAAGAGGTGTAGATCTATACTGGCATAGAGAGATACTGTGTATTGAAGTATAATAGTGACACGAGCTGAATCTCACATGATGTTTGGTTATGGGTAGTTTATTTTAGCTTTGGCGATGGGTAGTTTATTTCAGCTAAAAGGACATATGCTGTTTTTTACAGGACTACGCACTTTTACTGTGAAGGGATCAAATACAAAGTTAGTTTAAATCTAATATTTTCATGGATAAACTAATTTTGTCCATCAAAAGTATAAGGCGGTCTAAAGGTCGAGCAGAAAATGTAGCACTTACAGAACACAGTCAACCGAAAAAGGTTTGGAAGAAATATTGTGCGCGAATCGCAAAGCACTAGAGATAATATATACAACATTCATTAGGCCTATCTTAGAATACGCAGACGTTGTGTGGGACAACTGTACACAATACGAACAATACAAAGAGCATAATATAGAAAAGATATCAACCGAAGCAGCACGAAAAGCTACAGGCCGCACACAAGTAGTTTCTGTTGTAACTCTACATAAAGAAATTGGCAGGGAGCCTTTAGTATCAAGACGCAAGACAAATAAATTTACATTTTATAAAATGGCTCATGACCTATTACCCACCTGGTTCATTGATGGCTCTGGACTCTGATAATATCAATGGAACTGTTACTTATAACCTACGTAACTGAAACAATATTCGTTCCGTGGTGTGCAAAACACAACTATTTTACATCTACTTCATATCATCAACATTAGAGACTGGAATGAATTGCCACTAGATTTTAAAACGTCTGCGTCTCTCAATATTTTAGAAGTCAACTTACACATAGTCGTTCTTCTAGCTCAAGCCTCTTCTATACAGGCTATCCCAGATTCACCATACACTCCTAAGAACTAAATGTAACCCAATAAACAAACGCCTGTTCGACAAAAAATGATTGAAAACAAATATCTCTGTAATTGTGGCGACATAAAATATACAAAATATGGATATAACAATCGAACAGGAAAAGTAGCATTCAAGGACGACAGTCAACCACAATCACACACAGAAACAAAGAACAACTTTAAAGATAAACAAAATGCCAAATTAGACATCACAAGCACAAAAGGGTTGACAATAGGGCTACGCCTTGGAACGTTCAGTGGCAAAAAAGGCCGATGGGGGTGTTTAAACCAGGTTCTAGGGTGCACCAAACCTCACACTTACCCTACTGTCATTTCAATAAAACGGGACAGTGTAAATAAAGAAATTCCCGCCATGAACTATTCTCTAACCAACAGGGCAGCATTAATAGGCAATATCAGTAAAACACAAAGATGCTCGTGTATATATAAATGCAAAAAAAACAATAGCCTAGAAAGCCACAAAGAAGGTACTCAATGACTTGGCAGAAGCCGGAGCAACACGAGAAAAAAAACTTCTTTGCAAAGTGTTCTAAATACACAAATAAGAAAGAGAACATGATAAATAACGTGCAGCAGCTTAACATTAAAAGCAGAGATAAACATTTTGCTGCACAACGACCAAACCTTAACAAGTGAATACAATATTGCCTTAGTTGTCCAAAACTATACATATATACTGACGACAAAGCGATTCAAATGCAATATTGATAACACCATAATAGTTTCACAACTTAAACAGTTAATGAAGCCATTTCTCATATACTCCCAACAAATATGTTGTTTTTGAATATACGATACGACTTAGACCTAGCTAGTCCTATCAATCAGGATTTCTTTGCCGGGCAATAAAGCTTTATCACACGCGTGAAATATAGGGTGAAAAAATGTCAAATCACGGAAATAACCGAATGTTCATCTTGAACCTTTTACCGGAGTGATACGGAAAAAAACGATAAGTTACGATTGTATACGATTTGTCACGCGTACAGTTTGTCGTCTGCGTTTCATTAGTTACTTCCATCCTGTTTTCGTGGCAGATTATTGGCAACAGAATCGTTATCCGTGGATGAAATAACCCCTTAATTTCAATGGCATTCCTGTATCCGGCCCTAGACCCCTATCAGCCCACGAGCTAATTTATTATTCTCTATGTATTGCGTGTGAAATTAGAGCTAGACTACAAAACACTAGTAAATGTCTTGGCTCGCATCTGGGATACTTTTACTCTAAGAACCAAGCAACCATATAAACATGTCTATTTCGTACATAAAAACGACTTGATTTACATGTATTCATTTTATGTAAATGCTATTTTCTAGAATGTTAGTATGTTATTGACTACGCATATATACGCAGATTGCAGTGATGTCACAAGGGAAATCACGTTTTTCATAGTGTTTATTTTTACAGGTTTTCTGATTACTCGACTTCTTTAACACCCTGTATTTAAATAGTTGCTATTCCCGTTGGTACCTATCCCTCTAACATTTTATTTTGTTATATTTATATTAACGCCATCTTTTATACAAAGATAACAAGATAATTAGTTTCTATATTTGCAAGTAAGACATGACAAATATACCAAAGTAGAACAAAAAATGTAGCATTTAACAGAAAGCAGTTAACCAAAACTACGCACTCAAAGCAAACAACACTTACAAGGATAAAGTTATAAAAGTAGATATAACAGTCGAACAGAAATATAGCATTCAATGATCACAGTCAACCACAAACACGCACAGAAACAAACAACAACTACAAATATGAATAAAAGGCAAGCTTTGACATCACAAACATAAATGGTTGACAATAGGGCTACCGCCTTGGAGAAGTCCAGACTCTATTGTGCCCATAGCGCCAGGGTTCTCCTGGCGTTTTAGTTGGCGGAGGGACTTAAAAACTTCGAATTACACACTCACACACGCTACCGCCTTGGAACGGTCAGTGGCAAAAAAGTCGCTGGAGGTTTAAAACAGGTGCTAGGGTGCACCAAATTTCACTCCTACCCTATTGTCTTCTCAATAAAACGGGACAGTGTAAATACAGATATCCCCGTCAGGTTATATTCTCAAACAAACAAGGCAACGTTAATAGGCAATATAAGTATAACACATAAATGATAATGTATCGTGGATATAAAACAGCATAGAAATCCCAAAAGCAAGTACTCAAAAACAGCAGAGCCACAAGAGAACAAACCGTTAAGATTATGTAAATAAATACTGATAAAGGTGATTCTTTGAGAGCAACAAACACAATTCAGAGAATAAAGCAGCAGACTCGGTTTTATTGAGTCTGTTCATGAGAAGTAATGAAAGAAGCAACACTTCTCACGCCCCCTAGCACCGGCTTAAGCGGTATTCTACTTTAAAGCCACCTATACTGGGCTCGTTGGTCCCAAAGGACGAAAAGGTTTAAGACAAACATCAAAAGCTACTGTCCTTTGAAGTTCATTACGTTAACGTATGTATTATAAAATCACTTTCAACCGCCTAAAAAATCCATCAGTTTTTATTTATAGACAAAGTAGAATATCATGCTGCATTAGATGCTGAATTTAAATAGATACAACCTAGTATAACTATCTCAAAGAACTGTTACAAGTTACATAATAGCATTATTTCGAATGAGTGATTTCAATTATATAATACAATTACCTCAAACGAAAGTTAAAAACTGTATAAAAGCATGATGATTGTTGGCAAATAAGATTAAGTGATATTTTACGGTCAATGCAATATATCAAATTCAAATATAATCTCTTGATAATGAAAGTTTTAATCAAACAAACGCAGCATGCAACAAATCAGTAAAATTGTTGAACTATTCGAAACCATTGATTGCAAACATTTTGGGGTCGTTACTTTGTCATTGTGAAACAACGATAATAATGGATACATTTTACACCTTCATTGACTATCACAGTGGCATGTACCAGATTAACAATTGATTTCAAGTGAAACTCGTCCCAACTTAAAAAATGATAAAATTGTAATTGAATTGAATTGAAGTTTGTAGTCGCACCAACAGTTAAGGTCATAAGGCAACTTTCCAGTGGAGGAAGCCCCCAGATGCCCATACGGGCAAAAAATGATGAAAACAACATGTTTAAAGAACTATAATTCTGTTATTATTTCCTAAATCCGGTTTTCCATTGTTGCTTTGAGTTTCCATTTAGCTGCATGGTTTTAGGCTGGGGTAGACGAAATGCAAAACAAACTATCAACAATGTAATGGATTCCTAAAATTACACAAACAACTGTATAAAGCCTGTTCTATTTCTAATTCTAGTGCCTGTGCCACTACTAACATAGACACAGTTTTACATTATTTTCTTACTACAGTTAAACAAACAGTATTTGCAAGTAGTATACTTGGTGTGCATGGAATACATCATAATGTCAAGCCAGCACTATGTTTATTTATGACACATGGAAACTCATAACACACGTTTCCGGACCAGAAATGAATTAGTAAATCACATAACCTCAGCAAATGCACAAAGTGTGTGTTTGATAATGGATTGACAATGGCATTTCAATGAAAATAGGCACGAATACAAATTGATTCCTTACGGTAATCGTTAAATGTGTCTGTAATATTGTTTTCCTGACCCGTTCACAAATGTGTCGGTAACTGGTTAACGATCAGCTTTATTAAGGCAGGTACTGTAAACATTTAAGGAACATGTTCCTATCCTAAGCAGAAACGGCCGAACACAATTTTCATTTCTGTGATGAACGCTTTCCAAAGTATGTTTAAATGATAATTTCTTTTTAGAATTTAAACATACTTTTTATAGTTATACCATCAATTGTGTACAAAATTGTGTTACTTTATGTTCGCATGTAAATGTGTGTTCATACAAATTTTCGTTCTGCGATAATCAATCGAAATCTCTAATCAAATTCCTTTGTTTGACTGCATCATAACAAGTCCCATTCAATCATTTTTCTATTACTCTCAACAGTGTAATGACCATTACTTGGAGAATCTCTTCCTCGTGTCTTGTTTATACAAGACATGCAGTTATCGTTTTCACCAGTTGTAGTACAAAAAATCGTCATGAATTGCTTATATTGCCTATTAAATATTAATGCTGCCTTGCTGGTTAGAGAGTAGTTCATGGCGGGGATTTCTTTATTTACACTGTCTCGTTTAATTGGGTTGACAGTAGGGTAAGTGTGAGGTTTGGTGCACCCTAGAACCTGGTTTAAACACCCAGCGGCCTTTTTTGCCACTAGCCATTCCCTGGCGGTAGCCCTATTGTCAACCCTTTTTGTGTTTGTGACGTTATATGCCTTTACTCCTTCTTAACATTGCCATTCACGTTTGTCGTTTTTCGTTTTTTGGGGTTTACTGTGTTATGTGAAAGCTGCATTTCCTGTTCGACTTTTATACCTATTTCCATATCAGACGTAGTATTTCGTTTTGTTTACACATATCTGATATGTACGTATGCGAAAAGATCTAAGACATACGCGTCATAACTGGCCTATTACATCATGCTTCCTGACATATCCGTATTACAATCCAATCTAAGACGTAAGTCATATTATTGGAACTTCAAAATAATGGCATTCTTTCTTAGTTAAGCTGGATATACGACCATGCTTGTGTTGGCTTTTGGAATTGAAAATGAATCATAAAGTATATGTTCTTACACAAACAAAATGGAAGCAGATTGTCCATTTTGACATCCTAATTATAGAAATAGGCATGTTGCTATCGTGATGGACGGTTTAGTGAAAACAAAGATTTCTACGACATGGGTGGAAAACGCGTCTGCAGTCTGATTTAAATATAAAAAAGTTAAATAGCGTATTTTTTATGCTTTAATGATATCAGTGGGAACATAGGGGTTCCGATGTCAAGTCCGAATTATTGCATCTTTTTCAACATCGATTCCGTCTCCAGGTATGATGATTAATGGCGATTGTAATCGATTAATTCTCTATCGACGGCGATTAGACTATCCACGAAGGTCGAATCTGATTCGTTTTACTGCAAACCAGGGCCATCATGTTGTGACAATTGAATTGAATTGACTTGGGGGTTTAAGGCACACCAACACATGAAAGGTTATGTGGCGCCTAACAAGGCTCATCTTCCATGTACATCGAGATAAAATATGGAGAATGGGCCTAGAACCTTCTCATCCTGAACTGCAGAGTTGCTGCAAATTCTATTGTAGACACTCCATTTACGCTGGAGACACGTTTATTGCTTTTCTGTCACTGCTCTAGTGATGTGAGCGAGATGGCACCTGAAACAATGCAGGCGTCATGATGAAGTCCTTTAATGAGCAGGAATAAAACATGATACAATGAACATGAATGTTGGGGGATTTTGCCCATCCCTCCAACGGGATCTGCAGTGACCCTATTCCTTGTCCCCAAACGGGTCCCCCGGAACCACACGGGGCATGTTGTGACAAAGGGAACGGTAGAATAAAGTAAATTAACATTTTATATTATGTGAGAGCGTTAACAGTTTTAACAAATCATGAACTTTAATTACTGATATATTTAATTTCTTTGGCATTAGAACGAACAATTAATTAGACTACCTCAAAAATCAATAACCAAATTCAATAACATAAAACCGTACAATTAGGCCGTTTTGTTTCGTTTGAATTGAGTTACTCTTGGGCAATGAATAAGTAAACTGTACTCGACCCACTCCGTATCGATCATCGTGGGATGATTCTGTAACTGGAAAACGTGCTATGTAGGACGGTATTCGAACAGAAAATGTAGGTGTTGTATTTACATTACGAAAGGAATATTGTCTCATAACATCATCGTGGGGTGAAAACTAATAGGGCTCAATACCAGTGATATTATGTTACACGGTATATATACAAGTGTATAGGCTTATTACGGGGGCGTCCGTGGCCGAGTAATTAGAGTCTCTGACTTGAAATCAGTTGCCCCTCAACGCTGTGGCACCTGGAGTCTTCCTCCACCAGTGGAAGCTGCAAAGTCGTCATATGACCTTAGCTGTTGGTGGGACTATAAAATCGAATTACATTAAAGCTTTATTATGTCGGACATCGTCTTAAGATGTTTACACAATGTATGACGTCACTGAGATTTAGCCCATATTTAGCCCTATTTCATAATAAATTAGAAACGTTTACAATTTAAAGGTGGGCGATTCTTTTACCGAATACACAAGGATATTAAGTGTATTTTTTACATGGTAGCCGAGATTCGATCCGGAAACTGCTTTAAATAAAAAAGTATATTCTCGGAGTTGACCAACGTTAAAAATATGTTTTGTAAAATTATGAATTTTCTGAAAATCTGAACCGTATATGTACTATTTAACGTTTCTTGTTTTAATTCTGTTTGCTTTCTTGCAGCATTTTTGTGCGGTTTGTTTGCTTTTGATTTGTTTCGTTTCCTTGGATATTTTATTCTATTTAGCGAATGTGTGTTCTGTGTTTTTTTGTAATTAAGTCTAGGCTCATTTGGTTCTCCATATTTGTCAAACCATCTACTGTAAATTACTAGACACATCAATTCATCTGTTATTCAAATAAAATCGTTTTAAAAGCGTTTTAACGAAATAACAGCTCGTGTGGAAGTTCAATTTATAAGCGGTTTCATGTCTGAATGAATATTAAATAAAATTCGACAATACAGATTAATGTAAAGTAAACAATCCTTCTTGAAATCTCTTGTTATCACAGAGAGTTTAAATGCAACCTTCGCTTTATTATTAGTGGTAATTGATTTGAAGTCTAGAAAGCTGAAATCCGTGGCCATATTAGAGATTGCTCACATGCCAAATATCGGAACTAATCAGATTGCAGAACGTGGCATTTGTTATATACTATTTAATACCGCAACAAACCAACTGCGCCTTTCCGTTAGAGCGTCGTCTACTATGAGCCGAAGGTTCATGGTTCGAGACTTATATAAGGCAACAGTTTTTAAAGTTTTAACCATAGAATGTTAAGATATTTCTAAAAATATTATACGGAACTACTACGGAATAAATCTGATCGGTTCCGAAAATTTGGCGTTTGGGTACTCCGCTATGTTGCTTACATATGCATGGAAGTAAGTATAACAGTCGGTGGTGGAAGTACACTGCGCATGCAACATTGAGAGGGTATTTGATGGATGTTATCGGCAACTTCTCACCAGTCGGTGGTGGAAGTACACTGCGCATGCAACATTGATAGGGTATTTGATGGATGTTATCGGCAACTTCTCACCAGTCGGTGGTGGAAGTACACTGCGCATGCAACATTGAGAGGGTATTTGATGGATGTTATCGGCAACTTCTCACCAGTCGGTGGTGGAAGTACACTGCGCATGCAACATTGAGAGGGTATTTGATGGATGTTATCGGCAACTTCACCATTACAGCAATGGGATATATATGTGGATTCACTTAATACCTTTTGTTGAAAAAAATATCGTTTTATTTCCAATGAACTTCACTTTTCATGCATCCTATGCGTATCTATAGAAGTATAAACTTTCACACCCCATCCAACACCCTCTCCAAGAAGCGAAGACGGGGTTGGCTGGAGTATGAAATTAAACCTTAATTTCGACTTAAAAAGTTTGCATATTGTACATGTTGTAAAATTAAAACATTTAATAGGTAATTTTATACAGGTTATCACATATTTTTCAGTAAAAATGTTTTTAAGCATGTTTTATTGTCGAAATATCCGTTATAAAATCATGCTTATATAAGCTTTCCCATCGCTTAATGGAATTAAGACGGGACCATGGAGTGATTCAAGAAGGCGCACGCACTGCGCGTATGCACTGCACGCATGCAAAGCCCACGCTTCAAATGTGTCGCAATAGAATATGACTACTTTACTGTCTGACATACTCTGACGGTAGTGGACTCACTTGCACTCTTTTTTATCATTATCAATCGTCCAATGTACGTTATTGCTGATACTAAAGCTAATGCGCTTCATGATATTTGTCATATACTACCGGCCGAAAAAAATCCGAATAAGTTATTAATTTTAGCTATATGCGTCGCTTATGTTTCTGTCATGTTAGCTGTTATGTCATGTTAGCTGTTATAAAACTGTCTAAACATTGCAAACAATTATTCTCTTTCTATCACGTTTGAACACTATATATAGCACGACATTAAATAACATAGAATCCAGCCAAATATGATTAAACCACAGTCTACGTCTACGTCTGTTAATATTGCTTTATATCCTTCAGGCTATCACACAACACACACTTCTGCACGAATCGCCAGGGACAAATTTATAACTAACATTTCTTTTTGTGTGTTATGTTTATTACATGTATCGTTTAATCTCTATTTTGACGTCTGTTTTGAACAATGACTCGACACGTTATCTATTTAGCTCAATGTTGGTGATTGTATTTTATCAGATAACAGAATCAATCATAGTTGCAACTGATGTATGGAATAAAATACACAGTCTTTGAAATCTTGAATATTTGGAATCTCTAAGGCTTTTTCGGTTACTAATAAAATATGGTACGATTACTGTATTTTTAATTAATGAAGCCTTAGCGATCTTAGACAGATATTTCAATACAATTGACAATTACTAGGAAACAAATAGAAGAGACACCACACACATACAATGGTTAACATTATGGATGACGTCTTAGTACGTTCAGTGGCAAAAAGGCCGTTGGGAGTCTAAAAATAGTATGAAAACAGAAATTTGGAAACCGCCGAACACGATAAAAAAAAAAAAATTTGCAGTCTGAATTTAATTGAGATTGTTCATGAACGGTAGTGTAAAGTGCTTGCTATCGTTTACTCCCTCTAGCCCCGGGTTGAGCAGAACTCAATATTTAAAATGTCAATAGTACAGGAATTCGAAGATGGTATGCATAAACGGAGAACATGTAACCTGCAATGAGGTATTTTCACACCATTCCATGGCCAACGGCGTATGGTCGCAATTTCTAACAAAAGTGCACCAAACCTCAAATAGTAGGGTAAGTGTGAGGTTTGGTGCACCCTAAAACCTGGTTTAAACCCCCAGCGGTCTTTTATGCCACTGACCGTTCCAAGGCGGTAGCCCTATTATCAACCCTTTTTGTGTTTATGATGTCATATTTGGCCTTTTATTCATCTTTAAATTTGTTAATTGTTTCTGTGTGTGTTTGTGGTTGACTGTCGTCATTGAATGCTGCTTTTCCTGTCCGATTTTATATCTGTATTTACCCTCACTTAACATTATTGTTAACCCTTTTATGTTTGTGATTTCATGTCTTGCCTTTTTATCCATATTTGTAATTATTGTTTGTTTCTGTGCATGTGTTTGGTTGACTGCGGTCCTTCAGTGCTTAATGTCCTGTTCGACTTGTACATCTGCTTTAGCCCTATTGTGATCTCGATTAAACGGGACATAAATATTGAAATCCCCGCTAGGCTGTATCCGCTAACAAGCTAAACATCATTCATAGGCGATACAAATAAAACACGATGATGATCATGTATGTATGAATATTAAAAAAAAAACATTCTCAGTAGCAACGTGAGTGCTCAGTGACTTGGCAGAAGCCAGAACATCGTTAAGGACACAGCAAGATAAGATTTAAGATAAACATTTAATGGTGCATCCCTTTTAAAGATTTAGGTTGACATCATTATAGGGCCCATAATCATACAGACACAAATGGCAGAAACATATGCGACATCACATACATACGATGGTTGACAACCATGTAACCGCGTTGGAACTTTCATTGACAAAAAGGCCTTTAGTGTTTAATCTAGGCACTACGTTGCCCTACATCTTACACCAAAGTATCTTCTCTTCCCAGAAGCAAGGGCAACAAGAGAATAAACCGTTCGGGACACAAGAATACATTAAGAAAATATATTTAACGTTACCTTCCTATTACGTGAACATAGGGACCATAAGGCCATTGCGCAATCAAAGGGCAAATCATAGTGACGGACGGTTAATGCGTCGACCACTAAACACGAAATGCTTTGCAAAATTGATATGGTTATAATCTACTTTGATATATATATAATAACATGGTTAATAACGATATTTTGTGAACGTGATCATAACCAAAGCTCTCTCATTCTCAGTTCGAAAAGACGTCATCGTAGAAGTGATAGATGTCAGGTTGTGATAGCCCTTGTCGCAAACGATTGCTTATATAGAAGATCAGTTTTACAGAAGAATAAATTTGCAAAGGTTTTCGAAGTTTATGGTTACAGTAGCCAAGATGGAGTAGCTTTATAGTTATACAAATGTTACGAACGTTAAACGCCAAAGCTAGACTTAATTCTTTGTGTATGAAATGGCAACGAGTTTGACAGTTCCAAGGCGGTAGTCCTATTATCAACATTGTTCAGATTGTTAGGTTGCATATCTTACCTTGTATTTATCTTTGTAAAAAGTAACAGTAAAGTGTTTGTTTATTATAGTGTCACCCCTATTGAAAGGGCCAGTCAATTTTGACTTATTAGACACCTTTGTCTTGAACATCATTGTTTCCCGATTCCTATTCTTTAATGCCAGGCACCAGGCAGGTTGGCAATCGGTAACCGTTATTTAATTAGCTGGCGGCTCACCAACCGGTCTCTCTTCAGTAACAAGCCCGCCACTGACGGCACTCGAACCTTCGACCTCCGGATTACGAGGCGGATGCCTTAACCACTAGACCACCGTAACTCTTTGTAGTTGTTATTCGTTTCAATTCGTGTTTCTGGTGGTCGTTACATTTCCTGTTCGACCTTTTTATCCATTTCTACTGTATCATTAGATACCCCCACCACGTCTGTAATGGTATGTTTTCCTCTATTTATATGGAGTTCTTAGACTTCATAAGCGCTGATCCCAACTAAATTCCACTATGTTTATTTCGCTCTTCGGGGCATAACATTTTATTAGATACTGGGACCATACGCCGCTGGACATGGACTAATGGCAGTAAATATGGCATGTCCACCGCCATATGCATGCCATCTTCGGGATGGTAAACATTCTGTACTATTGATTTTATAAATATTGAGTTCTGCTCAACCCGCGGCTAGTGGGCGTGAACGGTAGCAAGCATATTTCGCTACCGTTTATGAACAGTCTCAAATCAAACCTAAACTGCAATATTTCGTATTTATCGTTTTCGGCCTTTCCCAAAGGTCCACTATCATACTCTTTTACTGTATTTCCATAGTTTTCATTTTTATCAGTTAAGCGCACCTCTTTATTCGGTGAACAAATGCTATTTGAAAACCTAAATAAACGTTTATTTTCTCGATTGCAGTTTTTGTATGCAGCCGAATCTAATACCGTGGCATTGTCCTTCGAGGCTTGTTTAAATCTAAATATCATTGTTATTTTAACTAAGAGTTGTTTACCCTTCTGTTTTGGGGATGGGTGGAGGAGGGTAAAAGCGCAAAATCAAGACCTCGTGGGCATAACTCACATATCGTTGTGATTGTAAGATAAGTATAGGCTTTCTATATACTAGTTTAATATCAATTAAGCATTTTTATATAATCGGCAATGATCTCTAATGGCAAATAAAGTTTTATTTCGTAAACAGTTCTACAAGTAATTCGTTTAGTCGTACATAACGTCTCCTATATAATTGTTTATACGATCACCAGGGACATGCAGACATTCGTTGATTAGATTTCCCATGGCTGTGATATGTTAACCCTTAGCCCGCTATGAATGTATAATGGACTGTCCTTTCTTTCAATTCCATTTGTAGCAAAGTATATTAAGACACATTTAATAATATAGCAATAATATATATTAAGACACATCACCTCCCCCCTACCACACCTTTTTCATTGAGACACCAGATAACCTTTGTTTAATCCGATCAAATTGATATAAGGTGAGCAACATATACCCAATTGAGGCTCTTTGTTTTAATTTCATATTGCGTATTATTCAAACGTGCGTATTAATTGTGTTATACATGTTATATACTCTTTATATGTGACTTTGCCCAATACGTGCGGCTTTAAAGTAGAATACCGCTTAAGCCTGTGTCATGTCGTGAGAGATGTTGCGTTTTATATAACCTATCATGATCTGACCCAGTAAATCCGAGTCTATTACTTTTTTACTCTTGTTTGTGTTTGTTGCCTCCGATAGAACCCCTTTTCAGTATTTATTGACATTCGTAGTAGCATTTGTTTATTGCTTCGTGGCGGCTGTAAAAAGTCGCCCGGGCTACACATCAATAGTGTTCCTTTGGAATAAACACGCCCACTTATTGGCTGTAAAGTATTGTTTTTTTTGTATTTATATATATACACGAGCATCTTTGTGTTTTACTTATATTGCCTATTAATGCTGCCTTGTTTGTTAAAGAATAGTTCATGATGGGGATTTCTTCATTTTCACTGTCCCGTTTTAGTAAGATGAAGTAGGGTAAGTGTGAGGTTTGGTGCACCCTAGAACCTGGTTTAATTGTTTTGCTACTGACCGTTCCAAGGTAGCCATATTGTCAACCTTTGTGTGTTTGTGATGTCTTATTTTGCCTTTTATTCATTTTTATATATAGTTGTTCTTTGTTTCTGTGTGTGTTTGTGGTTGACTGTCTTCCTTGAATGCTACTTTTCCTGTTCGATATTTATATCTATATTTAACTTATATTACCTCTCATGAACACACACAATAAAACCGACTCTGCTACTTTATTCTCTTGTTTGTGCGTGTGTTTTTTCCGTGGGATCCCCTTTCTAGTATGTATTATGATATTGTTTTCAATATGAAACGCGACACTAACTAGGAAGACCAGCAGGACTGCTATATAATATTTTCTTTAAAACAAGATTCATATAAAACTATAGATTATGTTTTGAATTCATGCATATGTTTTCTGGTAACGCTCCGGTAGTATGTTTTCTACCACTACCAACAGCATGATATGTTAAATTAGATGAAATGTAAAATGAAATAAATAATAATTTAAACAAAAATAATAAATGGTTATTGAATAAACATAATTAAAACCACCACGTAATATCAAAATGCTGAATCAAAACACCGCTAAATCACAAAACGAACAAGCGTTCCGTGATAATATTCCTGCAGAATAAATTTAATTACGAATCGTAGTTTAATGTGTCTGAACGTTTGACAAATTCGTTGTATTTAATTATCTGGCTTATGTATTTAATTGATTACAAGTCTGATTCATTTCATGGCAGGAGCCGTTAGTTTGAATAATCTTAGCAAACCCATTGTGTAATATCACTTGTAATCCTTAACACTTAAGAAAAGCATAATGACGGTCAGAATTGATGTTGATTAAATGTCTGTCATTGACGCGAACTTACTTGGTAAGAGTACACCTTTGGGATGAAAATTTCGCAAGCAAGCGTAAGCACCATAACGCCAACACGTTGGTTACAAACCGCTATTGATTGAGATGTGAATAATAAACTGTTCCATACACGTATCAATGTATACTCTTAACACATGAAAGAAGTAAAGAGTCTAGACCATCACATGCCATTTATCTCACCAGTTTCTCAAACCGACCTTGTTTCATTATAGGTTTTAATGAAACAGGACTCAACCGGATTCAAATCCGAGAGATAAAGGGAAACAACCCAACTCAATATCTTGTGCAGATAGGTTATTGGACAAGATCGCTCATCATGAAGAAAGCACAAATGCATCACCCTTTGAAAGCCTACCTTCTCGTAGAAAGTCATATTGCATCACACCGTCGAATCCAGCCAATACATTAAGGGTTGTATAAGGACCAGACAATTTCTAATTTCTAATCGTCTTTTGGTTGTTACTTGTGATATGCAGGCTTCATAACCGCTGCTCCCAACTAAATTCCGTTATGTTTATTTCGCTCTTCGGGGCATTTAATTTGATTAGATACTGGGACCATACGCCGTACGACATGGGGAAGCAATTAACTCCATGTCCACCGCCATATGCATGCCATCTTCGGGATGGTTAAAATTGTGTACCTTTGATTTTATTAATATTGAGTTCTGCTCAACCCGGGGCTAGAG
Organism: Cyrtodaria siliqua; assembly: GCA_037043455.1. Lineage (NCBI taxonomy): Eukaryota > Metazoa > Mollusca > Bivalvia > Adapedonta > Hiatellidae > Cyrtodaria > Cyrtodaria siliqua. The sequence goes on along the minus strand of JAWPHD010009364.1, from coordinate 21,044 downwards.
GGCTTTAGCTAGCATATATCACTACCGCTCATGAACAGTTTCAATCAAACCGAGACTGCAATATTTCGTATGTGTCGTTTTCTGCCGTTTCCAAAGGTCCATTATCATACTCTTTTCAATTGTAAGATCAAGCGAAAAATCAGAGAAGCGATTTATTTGGACATTTAGATTAGTTCATCAATAGAATTGTGATCATTAAATGTATTAAGCAAGCCTTTGCCAAACTACTGTTAATGCCAGGGGTCAGCTTGGAAAACTCTAACGTCGGAAAAAACAACAACAGACTCCATGAAATTCTCCTATCAATTACGTTCAGTCAGTTAAACTGTCCAAATAAAGCAATACGTTACTTCCCGACTGACAGTTCCTGGCAGTGGATGTACAAATTTAGACAAAATTGGCTCCGTCTACCAGTTGCATGGGCGCGGATATTGGCTCTGTCGTTCATTCATAAAAGTATGGCATAAGTCGTATGCTGCTACTCAATTATCTAACGTTAATGGCGCTGTTGATTTTATGTGTTCCTGGATAGATGTGCATTTTAGCATACGCTACAAATTTATATATATACACTTCCATAATCAAAATATGATTTAAAGTGGGTTATGTATGTGGAATTGTTTTTATTTAGCACTTAAGAAATTAGTTGTTTACACCAATACATTTCTTATTGTCATTGTGGTAGCACTTGTATTACTAGTACCTGTTGACGTGTACATATATTTGATTTGTTAACCCTTTACCCGCTACATATATATAATGGACTGTTCTTTCTTTGAATTAAGACCATTCCATTTATGTGACAAGGGGTGTTTTGGCGGAAATGACCGATCATCAGACGGACATTGTAAACCCTGATCAGCCTGCGAGATACACATGAGAGTTACTCGCTGATCTGGGTTATAGTCGTGCTTAGAGGGGTTAACGGTTGAGTATTTATAACTGGGTTATTTGTAACGAACGAAATGTACGTATTCACAAACGCCGACAATTGATGTCCTGCATATACATTTTATATGCATACGGTTACCCTCTTTTCTAAAGCCTTTGTTCCTACTTTTAGGAAATAAAAGGGCAGACATATGTGTAACAGTTCCTTAGGCGACGGCGGCGTTAATGGCGAATGCGTCAAACGTATTATGTTTCCAATTCCACAATAGAAAAGTTCAGGTCATTAACTTTGTTTCTCAGAAACTGCATGCACTGAATCATTCAAATTTTTCCAATCTGTTATGTTTACTGAAGTTCACTTCAATTACACAGAGGAGTGCCACAAAATTGCATTGCCCTTGTCAAAGTTATATGAACTGTTTGTGATTAGTTTTGATTCTCGGAGGCTACATACGCTAGATCAAATTCGGAATTCTTGGTATTTGGTACATATACACCTATTTCGATTTTTTTCAATTAGTTTTCAAAACCGTCATACAGTATATATCATACATTCATGCTGAAAGCAAGAGTTGATATATCGAAGCAATTTCTCTCTCGAGGTAAATATTACCTGTATTTTAAGTACACTGGTTATTAAACTATATGTTACATAGTTTGTGATGATATACAGGAAAATAAACTAGCGTTTTTGTTAATGTTCTCTTTTCATACTTTCACTCGTTCAAGTAGTGCGCATTGATACATAATTGTGTGACGTCATGTGACGTCATACAGCTCAGACATAATGTCTAGTAAATATCTGACATATAGCAACTGACAGAAGACGGTCAAGTTTAATTGGAAAAATGTACTATTTCTTTTTGAGTTATTATTAAATACTATTGTTATTATTATCATGTATTTATTTATTTATATTACAATATATTTTTAATTCAATTTTATTTATTGTTTTGGTATTTTAATGTTTTTGTTGGTGGTGTTGTCGTTGATCTAATATTATATTTCTGGGTATTGTTTTGATATGTATATACACAATTGTATCAAAAATGTTGTTCCAAATTTCCGGCTACTGATAAATACCTCCCAGATTGAGATATTTCCCAGGAAAGCTCAGAGTAGACATGTTTTTTCTATTCCTTGGATATTTCTCTAAATTATCACAAAATATGTCATATAACAGCGTACTCCTAGGTCTAAGATATTGTGCACTGGAAAAAATCTTGACCAATATATTCATTCAGAAATAAGATAAGATTTTGTAATTGTTGGTGCCAATGTTCTCATTTGTGCCAAAATAAATGTGATTTGATACAGACAAATCAATGCTAGAAACCGTAAATGTAGATAGTTTTATGCATTGCGGAAGCTCGATATGAGACTGCTAGTAAATGAAAGGCATTCGTTATGAGTCTGTTATACGCAGAGCAAAATGCGTGGAACATGTATACAACTGCAATACAGACTTGTTGTAAACGTATTCAATCAATTTATTGTCTTTTAAGAATGCATGCCGGAGAATAGGAGCCAACAATTTTCGCTTCCATGTATATGATGTACACTTGTAATGATGAAGGTTTAAAGATGGATGGCCACCCTTTTTGTAGTACTATCAATTAACAAATTTAACTCTTAAAGATCATATGAACATTTCTTAATAATCTCGGAGAGAAACATATATTAAAAACCGCTACTAAGTCGTATGTAAAAATAAGTATTATTTGCATGATGTAGATATTACTTTTACCACTGAGTTACTGCACGGGGAAATCAGGTAAATCTGAATTGTATATCTGCACAACTATTGCCAGATAATATATAAATACCTTTACCCGTGGATTAATTAACCTGTTTAAAGTTTTCTACGTCATCAAATAAAATCTTACTCTCGTTTTTCACATATATTGCAATGTGTAAATTGTAAATATCTATTGTTGTGTATTGATTTCGATTTAAATCAACATAAACATGTTCATGAAACAAAACAGGACCGGAGAACTTTAAATACACTAAAGATTACTCCATTGCCTTCCATTGTCGTCTGACCATGTTTAAAGTAGCTATTACGCCCACAACAGCCAATTTTTACAACATATGTACACCGTTTTTAAACCTACTGACGACGAGGTATACATATAACTTACATATGTTGAGAATCCAAACTCTATAGACACAATATAAACTGTTTTAACCAACCAGACAAAACCACAAAACTGGAGCGTCGAATTAAGAGTTACCAACTCATAATTCATTGTACGCATATTCAATCAGGGGTATTTTAAGAACCCGTGAAAAGATATACTTTCAATTGACACATATACATTACTATATGACCTGAACACTGGATAGAGTTTTGATAATCAGTTTTGAAGTGTGATGTTGCCGTTATTTGGCGGGTTAGTTTCTTTAAACTCCTGTAGAAGAAAACACAACTCTCATATGGATACTGGGAAACTGCTACTTCTTAAGGATGTCAGCTATTAAAAATCAACAAGAAAAAATGGGCGTTTAATTTTTACTTATATAAAACAATATTTAAGCAAGTGTTCAAATACTGGAACGAATGTCAATCTCAGCCTCTCACTCATTCATACCCAGTCTACTTTCATGTTTGCCATTCATTTCTAAACATTTCAAAGCATGATGAGATGCATTCAAAACACCAATTACATGTTCATAATATAGTAGCTGTTAAATAGATAATAGGAAACACTGAAAACGTTTTAAGACTATTTTTAGAACTACTTTAGAATGTACCAGGCGAGCACATCCGCTTAAGTCGGAGGAATTTAACCAGTAAGGTTCAAATATCGTAAAGTTTTGTTGCTAGTGATAGTTCTTATGCTGTAAGTCAGCTCTGTGTACGAAATGTGATCTTTTACGAGGTAGGTGGTATTTATTTAGTTCATGATTTGATGATTCGGAAGCAGCAAAGTGATCCTTCACGTTTCCCATGAGCAACTTGATTCAGGACATATTGCCTAGCGTCAAAATAATCAATCTCGTGAAAGCATTACTTCTCTTTCACATTATAATTACGGTTGATAACGAGATCTAATACCTAGAATTAATACACTGAACACTTTTCTTGGGAAGATGAGTGTGGATTCTCATGGTTGGTTATTTATCTCTGAGGATGTTTCGCCAAGTAACATTTCGTTAGATTTCGTACCAGACAATATCGTAGGTCTGAAGAGTAGATCGAATTCAAATATGCTGGCGTCGGGAATCGGAGAGTTTAATGTATCAGTAGAATTAAATGAATATATCACAGTTATTAAAGTCTACATTTTATGCGAGAAAAAAACAATAAATATTCAATACTTCCAATATAGTACTATGTATTGTTGGAATCGATAACCAGTCGAGTGATTTATAGTGTTTTTTATGATTCAAAACTTCTTCAAGAGCAAAACGAGAAAAATAGTCCGGTCTGCTTAGAACTGTTTTTATTTTAAACTGACATCCGCATTAGTACTGCATGAACAAAGACCCCAAAGTGCCGATTGCAAAGAAAGTGTTCACAGCTCAGTTGCGAAAGAAGGTGTGCACTGAGACATTTTAGAATTAATTGTTTAAATTACAAAATTAATATGTCTTGTTTGGTACCAACATTTTCATCTTTTTATTGCCAATATCATGTTGTCATTTGCTTTTCAATACGTTGAATCAATAAAGGACTGTCGCTTGATAAAGAGGATTGGGGTGTAAAGTAAAATGTTCAAAGAGTACACTTTCTTTTGCAACTGAGTAAAGAACTTGAAATGTTTTTCTCAACCTACGGTTACTTAAAATTATTGCGTCGTATTTCAAATTCGTCTTTCAAAATACCGAGGAAGCCAAATCAAAACCGAGACTCAATTGGCACAATAATTACAATTCACGTGAAGTCCATACATACTGTATGATTAGACGTGTACAGCATTTAATTGAGTGTTCAATACGATTTCTTAACAAGACCTCCGCAATCACGCTCAGTTTTCCTAGTTTACAACTATAGAACATCTACATTATGGTTCAGAAGTTTCATATGAAGTCGAATTGTATGAACTAAGTAATTAGAGAGTTGACGAGAACCTTTCTTATAATGTGACTAAAGGGGGAAAATATAGAGAATATTATGTCAGTGCCTTTTACTATCAAGTTTATTAGGCGAGGCTTAGAAAACGAAGGATGGCGAGGCTCTGTATTTATCATGTAGATTATTCATATTTTCTGTATGAATTACTATATTACCTATTTCTCAGAATGGTACGCTCATCGAGGACGTCGCCATGTTGTTGTTTTTTGTTTGTTTTATGACGTCAGGCAACGTTACGTGCATGACGTCAGATAACGTTACGTACAATAAGCGCCGAGGGATTCCGCATTGATTTGCTTTATTGGTCAGTGCCTAATTAAAGCAAAATGTAATAAATAACCCCTTTATTAGGCAGAAAAGTGCATATCTGCATGATAAAAACATTAAAGTACCCCCTCCCCTACCCCACCCCATCCCACATACACACAACTCCTACCACCACAAAGGATATCACACAGTAATACACCCCTCCCCCCCTACATCCCACATACACACAACCTCCTACCACCACAAAGGAAATCACACAGAAATACCCCCCCCCCCCCCCTCCCCCCCACCACCACCACCATACACACAACTCCTACCACCGCAAAGGATATCAAACAGAAATACCAAGTATGTTTAAGGGACACATTACTGACCCCGTACAGAAATATGTGGGATATGTAAGATGTATAGGGGGTGAGGCAATATCCGAGTCCCCCTATATATCTGACTGACCCACACATATTTCTATAGGGGGTCAGTAACAAACCAAATAATAACTGATTTATTACATCGAGCACCTTTTTTAAGGCAAACACCCATATTTAACCCATTTTAATGGAAATTAGAATTTAATAGACGCTTGACGTCACGACCGGTACAGTTTAAAAAACATTATTAATTTATTATGTTTGTTATTTATTGAGTTGTATTAAGTTGATGATACAATCCCTGATAAGCAAATATCCGGTGCTAGGAGGCGTGAGAGGTGTTGCACTTTAAATTCCATTTCATGAACAGACTCAAAAAAAACGAGTTTGCTACTTTTATCTCTTGTTTGTGTTTGTTGTTTCCAATGGATCCACTTTTCAGTACTAATTGTTTAATTTATAGCTTATGACCTCTGATCAGTAGATAAATGATTCACGCATATTTCAGATACCATTGCTAAATACTTGCATACAGTTATATAGTTCATAAAATATAAATTCAGCATTAATTCAATGCCAGTTGTTATCTGTACAGTATGCGTTAAAGGATATGTTAGCATACGATTAACACATCTGTTAACTCATATACTGTACATGATAACAACTCGTGTTGAATGCATGAGAATGTTTTAAAACCAGTGCCAATAATAGCAAACAGTCAGCATAATATATCAATTAAAAGTGTGATGTAATATTTAGAGAATGCTATATATATAGTACTATGTTTTGTAAAATATATAGTTCCGACCCATCCATGTAAAGTTGTTAACTCCTAATGATTAACTACCCGCGTCCCTTTCAAGTCGTATACTCTTCAATTAAATGAGATAAGAAATATGCACGACCTAGACTTCGACCACTTCTTTTAAAAAGAAAATGGACGACCATATGGCCAATTCCAGTGGAACAAATGGTGGTAACATGCTTATATGTTTATTTAGTTACAACTCAATTATTGCTGGAACGAATACAAATTGCAGACATATGACATGATTTATTGTTATATCAAAACCCCCATCAATTCAATATTCATCGTTAAATCCACAATTTCCTTGTTTTGGTGTCAGTTTACTTCCATTTAGTCTGCCAGCAGAATGGATAATTCCATATGAATATACTAACAAATATTTGATAACAATGACCTTTCGACATTTTCCGATATATAGATGATGTTAACGACCAAATAATAGTTATTTACGGTCTTTCGAAAGGTTGTTGCCAAACAGTCAAATGGCCCCTTTTGACACACATGTTATCTTCGCTAATAACTCTGTTTGCTTTTCCGTAATTCATCCATATTGTTTAAGTTTCAGCGTAAAAGTAGATATAAAGATCGAACAGAAAGTATATATAAAGATCAAACAGAAAAGTAGATATAAAGATCGAACAGAAAAGTAGATATAAAGATCGAACAGAAAAGTAGCATTCAAGGACGACAGTCAACCAGAAACACACAGTAAAACAAAGAACAATTGAAAAGATGAATACAGGGCAAAATAAGACATACAAACACAAATGGGTTGACAATATGGCTACTGCCTTGGAACGGTCAGTGGAAAAAAGAGTCTGCTGAGGGTTTAAACCAGGTTTTAGGGAACACCATGTCTAAATGAAATGCATACAAATATTTTTCATGTAAACATGTGTTTGTTTTACAATACAATAAGTTATGCAAGTAAGTAAGTGAGATGCATAAACATATTTTTCAAAAAAACTGTTTAATTGTTGTTTGCAGTATTGCTTATAGACTACTACGTCGTGACGTAAAGTACTCAATCTTTGAATATGAACAGTACATGCCCCTTTTTGGAATTTCAAATACATGTACCAACCAAAATAAATTGTTGACTGCTTTAATATAAGATGTCACATGGGCGATCAATTAAAGAAGTTCTTTTATGATTCTAGTGATTGAAGACTTTCTTAAATATAACTTGAATGATAAAAATAGTCCTATAAAATTCGAAGTAACGACACGCAACGGCACAGTAGGTCCGAACTGCAGCACAAACAAAGAGCAAACTAAAGAGGACAATGAACCACAAAAAGAGTAGTGAAGACAGGATTACCGACAAGGATTCGTGTTTATATGGCTGTTTTGTTCCCATATAAAATTGAGAAAAAAGGTCAAATAGAAACCACAGCGCCCCAAAACAATGGCACCGTGGGTAATATTCGAGTATTTCGTATACATTTAGAGTTTTATACCGCTTAAGCTGGTGCTAGTGGGCGTGCGATGGGTTACACAACATATTACCTCTCATGAAGAGACACGACAAAATCGAGGCTGCTACCTTTCTCTGTTGTTTACGTTCGTCGCTTCCAATGGGTCACCTTATAGTTTCGTATCTTTCATATATGATTTTGCATGATTTAATGCATCTCCTGCTGACAATCACGCACATAATTCAAATTGTAAAGGACTCATACAACCGCCATATGCATGCCATCTTCGGGATGGTTAAACTTCTGTTCTATTGATTTTATGAATATTGAGTTCTGCTCAACCCGGGGCTAGAGGGCGTGAGCGGTAGCAAGCATATTTCACTACCGTTCATGAACAATCAAACCGAGACTGCAATATTTCGTATTTATGGTCTTCGGCCGTTTCCAAAGGTCCACTATCATACTCTTTTACTATACGTGCGCTTTGATAACATGGCAACGGTAATTTTAAAGTATGTCGATCTGTAGGCGGGTATAGGAATGGTAACGTGACTGCTATAATGGACTATGCTCACACGCAATTAACACATCAGGTCAAAAGACAAGCGTATAGTGACATTTTAGATCGTGTTACAACATAACGCAGAGTGTTTTTGTTCGATTATGTTTTAACTGGTTGTTAATTTGCCTCATTGATCAATCAAGCGTCATTAGCTTGCACTTTAAAATCACGGAATGTGGGATATCATGTTATTTTATGGGTATAAAATGTCTTGAACATGCCTTTTTCATTTCGTTTAATGTCGAACCGTGTCATCTAGCGTTTGAGTTCAAAGGATGGTACACAATCAAACTAGGACAGACACAACCTGCTGTTTTATGGTCAAACAGAGTAGAGTGTTTTACTTGTAATTAATAATGATTTTAATTGACACTTCGAATGTGCAAACAGCAATGCGTACGTTACAGAATACAAGTTCATTTTTGTCTCACCTCAAAGTAGGTGGCAAGTCATAGGTATCACTTTTCGGCGTTGTCAACATTTACGTTACATTTGTACGTTGCAGTTGTTCACATTCTGATAATATATTCAACATTATTTATTTAAATTTAAACGGATTGTATGTCTTCAGTAACGGAGTATGTTACCTTAATCATGACATACTTGATCGCAAATTATCGTTTCAATTAGAAAGACAATTAAGTTGTTTAATATTGTAACTTAAGCGTGCATAATTTCAAACATTTCTCCAATGCTGACTTTGTTATATCAAGTATTTGAGTTTCTTGTTCTTTCAATTTAAATTGTCTGATTGCATGTCGTCATGCGTGATTCCTTGTTGCTTTTTTGATTAACGAAAACAACTTGACGAACATGTTTTTTCACACCAGTGTTGTTCAGAGAACTACTGTTTAATTTTGCGCTCATAATCAAAGGAAAAACACCGACCGAACGGCATATGATGCATTATGACGGATGTAGGATGAACAGTTGTAAAATATAAATCGAATATGCGTGTCAGTGTTAGTTTAGGTCTTATGATAACACAACTTGCTTTTATTGACGGACAACCTAGCTAATAGCATTTAATACAGTTGTTTAATTTAAATATATTCCGCTCTTAACATAGTATTTCTATTAGAAATAAACAAACTAGAACAGAACATATGCTTTATTTATGAATTCAATGTTTCTTGTCATACACATAAAAGTTAATAGCAACGCAGTGTACAAAATATCAGTCGAAATTTAAATACATATTATTTTTTTTTGTATTTATTTATTTTCTTTATTTATTTTCGATTATTTTAAAAGGAATAAGAGTAAATTCATTATCACCGTTGATACACTTATAAAACGTCTCGTATTCTATCTGTGCCATACAAATATAACCAAATTCACTATTACATAGGCTATTGAGTGTTCGTCATAAACAATAAAAAAGCGTCGGTCTAAATGGTAGTTATTGGAAGTACAAATTCCGAGGAGTAAATGCCATTATTACATTATAGCAATTAAGGTCCAAATCAAACGTCAATTGGTAATATTGTACTGGGAAATTGGAAATTATCAGAGTATAAACAGTCAATATTGTTCAGTGGCACACTTTATCAAACCAGACTATCCATATAAATAATGATTGATCATGGGTGCTGTAGAAGTTTCAATAATTTATGATGGTTGCACCCTCAATAGGTTTTAAAGGTTCATCATATTTATTACTCCAAGCTTTGCATATGCAAACAGCAATGGATACGTTACAGAATACAAGTTAATTTTTGTCTCACCTCAAAGAAGGTGGCAAGTCATATGTATCACTTTTCGGCTGTGTCAACATTTACGTTACATTTTTGCGTTGAAGTTGTTTACATTCTGATAATATCGTCAACATCACTTGTTTAAATTCAAACTGTGTATATGTCTTCAGTAATGGCCCAGTCACACCAACCACGAATGTCTACCCGAACCCACTACGGTTGTCCCTCGAACGGATGCCCACCGGATGAGCATTTCTCAAAAAATACTACGAACTACTACGAATACATTACGATTTGAGTACGGTTGAGTACGGTAACATTAAGGAGCAGCAAGGCTGGCACAGGAAAACCCGCGGTTGGCATGTGTAAATGACTGGAACCACTGCGGTTCCACTACGGTTCGAGTACGGACTACTACTGACAACTACGAACTATTACGAACTAGTATGGAGTGTCACGAGCGTGTCACGGTTCCCCACGGGGTCCGCAAACGCGTAATAAAAAGGCCTGCATTTCAGCAATTACAAGTACTAAACCATGCTCCAACCGTGAGATAACCTTACTGAAACCCTAGTGTCGTCGTAGTAGGTCGTAGTATGTCGTGGTAGGTCGTAGTAAGCTGTGGTCATTCCCGGTATGCCGGGAATGTTTTACGAATCGCTACGAATCACTACGAATCGCTGCGAACCCACTAAGGATGCTCTACCGATGGAAAAATCATAGTGCTGACCCCGAGAGTTTTGGACATGTCCAAAACTCTCGGGGTGGGTCCATGGATACATACGAACTACTACGAATAACCACGAATAACCCAGGATACACTACGGATTCACTACGTAGTGGATTCGTGCAGGCATTCGTGGTTGGTGTGACTGGGTCATAACGGAGTGTGTTACCTTTATCACGTCATGCTTGATCGCAACCTATCGATTCAATTAGAAAGAGAATTATATAGTTTGCCTGATTGCATGCCGTCATGTTGCTTTTTTGATTAACGAATAAAACTTGACGAACAGTTTTTCGCACCAGTGTTGTTCAGAGAACTAATGTTTAATTTTGAGCTTATAATAAAAAAAAACACACGATCGAATGGCATGTGGTATATTATGGTGGATTTACGAATTGAATTGAATTGAATGTTGTTTAACGGCTCATCAACACAGTATAGGTTATTTAGAGCCGCCCCAGAGAGAGGGGAAGGATACATAGGAATCCGGGAACCTGCCCTACTCTTATTATCGAATAGATTCCTATGGTTCTTTAACGTGCTCGGAAGATAGACCGATACACGGGACCGCCCGGTTTACGTCCCCATCCGACGGACGAGGCTAAGGTAAAGTGTCTTGCCCAAGAACACACCGACGGAACTCAGTGGCACCACGGAGGATTGAACCCGGGGCCTCCGGTTACAAATCCGGTGGATTTACGATGAACAATTGTAAACTATATATGTGTCAATCGTTCTCATATGCGTGCTAGTTTTAATTTAGTTTAGGTCTTATGACGGACACAATATCAAATGACAATCATTACATTTGTTTACCTTGAAAGGACTTCTCTAATAACATAGTAGTTCTATCAAAACATAACAAAATAGAACAGACCATATGTCATATTTCTGACTTAAACAAATAATTCTTGTCACATACATAAAAGTTACATTAGAGCAACGCAGAATGCAAAATATCAAATGGAAATTAAATACATATGTATTGTTTTGCATTAATTGTTACCGACACTTTGAAAGGAAAATTCATTACCACCGTTGCTAAACTAATAAAACGTTTCGTATTCTATATGTACTCTACAAATCAAATTGGCTATTGATTTTTCCTCATTAACAAATAAAAAAGGCGACGGTCTAAATTGGTAGTATAAATTCCGAGGGTAAACGGCATTGCTACATTATAAATAATTACGGTCCAAAGTCAGCGTCAATTAGTATCCGTTAATGGGAAATGGGAATTAATCAGAGTATGAACAGTCCGAGACAAATTCTCCCAATGCAGTCTATCAATATAACTAATGATTAAAGCAGTTACAAATGACAAAAAAAGCATAACAAGTTAACACATATAACGCTACAGTGACTTCCTGAAAGTAGGTACGAAGAAATATAAAAACGATCGGACAGGGAAAGTAGCATTCAAGGAGGACAGTCAACCACAAAACACAGAAACAAAGACACACACAGGCAAACAAGCAGGCAAAAGTAATAATAAATGCAAACGACATCACAAACACAAAAAGGGTTGACAATAGGGCTAGATGAACAGGAAAAGTAGCATTCACAGAACACAGTCAACCAATAAAACAGACGATAATTACAAGGAAAAAGACAAGTACCTCAAACATAAATAAGGTGACAATTGGACTTCCGCCCTGGAACTATCAGTGATAGTTAACGGAACGTATAACCTCGTTCGATTTCGTATGCATAACAGAACGCAAATGAGCTCAACTGTCTGCATTAGCATAATACATTAAATAAAGAATATAAATATGTAATAGAGCGTGATTGGTGCCTTTATTGTGATAGATAAGTTGACACAGAACGTCGTTAAACGTGTCAAGTGAATAATATCAATAACAATTAGTGTTAACTTTCGGGAGAGGAAAATGTCAGAACATGTGACAACAACCCTGTCATTAAGCAAGCCTGTCTTTGTCTTCCTCTATATACCATATAATTTATCATGGAACAAAGTGCGTTCCACTTTAGAGAATGAATCAGCCACTCAATACTTCGTTATCATGAGGACTGACTTCCTGGGAAAAAACAACATATAAGGTGACAGTAATACAAAGCTAGTTTGGCACATGCCTTGCCTACTGTGGAAAGTCTGTAACCCTGTCTTCACCACTCTTTCTGTTTTGTATTGTCTTTTTCATTGTATAGTTAAATTGCTCTTTGTTTGTGGTACAGTGCGGATCTACGCGCCATTGCGTTTGGGTGTTGTGGTTTCTATTGGACCATTTTTCTCATATTTGTTCAAATGTTTCGGAGTTTCTTACATACTACAATACATGATACACTATATCTTCTCCCCAGTACTTATAAAAGATATGTTTCATCGTTTGAAAACATGTTTAAGTCTGATAATATAATTCAATTAATTCATTTTGTACAGAAACATGCAAAGTTTGCTAATGATTCATTGCGAAACTACTATTAAGGTTGTTATTTTTAAAGCGTGCTGGCAATTAGTATTACTAAGTTGAGTGTTTCCTAGAACACGTTTCAATGAATGTGTTTTATTTGTTTTTTTTTCTTTTTCGCAATTCATAGTACGTATGCTATAAACATTACAATATCTTTAGAGCAATGTTTAATATAATTAAATATGTACAAACAATAATACTGTTTTAAAATAATGTCAGTAGCGATTTTCGTCAATAAAATACATTTTATTTCTGAAAAACTAGGTGGAGGCTTTTATTTGTAGAATAGACAAGCGCGTACCTGTCTATACGCAGATACGCAGCTGCGTAATGAAAATCTGAGAAGCAAAATGTGTTTTATTCAATAGTTGTATTTCAATTAATTTTAATTTTGCTCAGTTGCACGAATCAAGATCGCACCAGACAGTCTTGTGTAGTAATAATATCAAAATCTGTAAGAAAATCCGTGTTTTTTTGGTTCACCATTTTGCTACCAAAATACGCCAAAACGCACAATTTGGCGTCTTTATTTTAAAAAACACCAACAGGGGAGCATGCCCCCGGACCCCCTAAAACAGTCAAACCCAATATTGCGTAATGGAAAAAGCCTCCAGGTACGCGCCTGATATAGGAGAAAGAAACACATGAGTAATATTTATCTGTTGCATGTTTCATTGCATGACTTATAAATATCAAATAATTAATACTGTGTTTTATTACGCGACTTGCTTCTGATATTGGAATGTGCTTACACTTTATCTCCTTTTAATAGTTATTCTAATACACCCGCACTATATAGCCTAGTTTAAAATATCTCGTTATATTGAAAGATATATCACTGTATTTTTTGAAACGTTAGGAAAATAAGCATTGCGCATTGCGCATTTCGCATCGTAACGTATGCAACGTTAGGAGAGTAAGCAAAGCAATGCGAAATATTTCAGATGTGTGCGTTATTTTCACATTTTAGGCTTATTATAATAGAAATAGAACATCGTTTACGGTGAATTATCTATAATATATCACGGTTTGTCGTTCAATTGTAAACAATAATTTCACTCGCCCTTCGGCAATTAAACTCCAAACCGTGATATATTAAACGATAATTCGCAGTAAACGATGTTCTATTTCTTAATTCTATAATAAACTCAGAATATAATAATTACGTTAAATGATATTCAGCCCATGAGTGTTTAATGTTCACCTCTCAACACTGTCATCACGTTTTTGATTCAAGAAGTAAAATGTCCGTAACGGTAACAAGTTTGCCCCAAAAAAGATAACCATGTGTTATAAACGACGAAACAAGGATTTGAGTATGACAATATATGATAGTTACATACTCATGTGGTCATTATATACAGTACATGACATTTACTAGTGTGATTTTATATAACATTAGTGTAAATCAATGTATTGTCTTTAAGATGAAATGCAATATGACTTTTTTTTTCTATTTGCTGTGACACATTACTTGAAACCGGACGATCTGTCGTTTAAATTTTGAGACAACAACCATCTATCCCGGTACTTCTCAAAACGAAACAGATATAAAGTAAATAAGTGATGTCAGAATAAAAGTTATACAAATAGAGGATCTTACATGAGTACTCATTCATTATTGAATTTATAAAACGAGTTGGCAAAATGATCGGCAAGAGCCTCGCATTATATCATTTTTGCAAACGAGTTTAATAAATTCAATAATGAATGAGAACGAATGTTAGATTCTATTTTTTTTATAACTTATAACGTCACATTACGTCCGAAAACGTACAATAACGTGACGTCCATGAAGTCATTAACGTTATGTTATATCACTAGTGGAATATCGAAAATATTGAATGGTGTTATTACACTCCCACACCACATGTTATGTGATAAAAGAAAATACATGATATGGGCTATTGTTTGGAAAATAAGAAACAAATGTCCTATAGAAACCACTGCACCCAATGGTAATGGCAGCGTAGTGCCGCACTGTACCACAAACTAAGAGAAAATTAACTATGCAATGACAAAGACATTACAGAACACAGAGGCTGGTGAAGACAGGGTTATACAGGGTTATGAAACGGTCAGTAGGCAATATGGCTTACTGACAGAGACATTATTACACAGAAATACCAAATCAGAGAAGTTATTTACTCCATGCACTGCTTATAACTCGCAGCGAAAATCTCTTTTTGATATTTCAAGTTCTCCGGCCATGTTTTGTTTCATGAACAAGTTTATGTTAATTTAAATCGAAATCAATACGCAACAATAGATATTTACAATTCACACATTGCAATATCTGTGAAAAGCGAGAATAAGATTTTATGTAATGACGTAGAAAACTGTGAACAGGTAAATTAATCCACAAGTAAAGGTATTAATCAATTATCTGGTAATAGTTGGGTAATAGTTGTGCAGCTATACAACTTAGATTTACATTTCCCCGTGCAATCAAGCAGTGAAAGTAGTATCTACGTCATGCAAATAATACTTATTTTTTACATATAACTTATTAGCGGTTTTAAATATATGTTTCTCTCCGGGACTATCAAGAAATGTTCATATGATGTTTAAGAGTTACATTTGTTAATTGATAATACTACAAAAAGGATGGTCATTCATCTTTAATTGATGATACTACAAAAGCTCTGGCCATTCATCTTTAATTGATAATACTACAAAAAGGGTGGCCATTCATCTTTAATCTTAAATAATAATGTTATGAATATGTCTAATATGGATACATTTGTATGGCTTTTCAGTAATGAAAATAGTGATGATATAACCCAGTTTGCTACCTTTATATACAAATGTTACCAAATACAATCAAGTACAATAACTAATGATATATAAACAGTATAATAAGGGTAAATGTGTTTAAATGTTTATTGATTTACAACTTACACGCTATACATGTAGGTTATATATCGTCCGAAGTCAAATAAGGTCAGTGTGCTTGCTGTGTATAACATGGGTTTTACTGTTATATTATACTTTTAGTTAACTTATTAGTTTTTCTCACTAAGCTTAGATTGTTACTTAACCCATCAATCTGACATATTGTACACCGTCATGTGTGAGAATTCCGTCAGGGAAAGCTCTAAGAGTGTTTTACCCTTAAGCTGAGCTTAATACTTATTAAGTAAATGAATTATTTTATAGGACAAACGACATCTTTTATAAGCTCTTAGATCGCGTTACAGTTAATCTGTGCTTATCACGTATTAAGCAAATTAATTATTTTATAGGACAAACGACATCTTTTATAGCTCTTAGATTTTTTTTACAGTCAATCTGAGCTTAACACTTATTAAGTAAATTAATTATTTTATAGGACAAACGACATCTTTTATAAGCTCTTAGATTGTATTACAGTTAATCTGAGCTTAGCACGTATTAAGTAAATTAATTATTTTATAGGGTAAACAACATATTTTATTAAAACATAAATGGGTAGGGTAGTGGAATATCCATTTGTGCGCTCCTTTTTACTAAACCACCACAACTTCGAATATCGTACCACTAATCACTCCATGGCATTGGAATGTTCATACAAGTTAAATACAAGTCAGCCTTCGCCTGTGCGTGTTATTTCAAGTAGGTATGATATCATCCGTAATGTTTCTGGAAAATGAGCCTCCAATGGAACATTGTCTATATCCATCGAAAGAATTGTTACGTGGACCCGCTTTAATTCCATTAAGTGATGGGAAAGCTTATATTAGCAGAATTTTATAACGGATATTTCGACAATAAAACGCGTTTAAAACCTTTTTTTACGATACAGAAATACGATTACCTGTTTAAATTTACCTATTAAAGGTTTTATTTTTACAATATGCAAACTTTTTAAATCGAAATTACGGTTTTATTTCATACCCCAGCCAACCCCGTTTTCGCTTCTTGGAGAAGTGGTTGGATGGGGTATGAAAGGTAATACTCGGACCACGTAATGGATAGCAAAATCGAGACAAATTACAGGTTGTCGTGATGGCAAAGTTATCTTCATGCCATACTTACTAACTACGAATAATCTTATTTTACATTAGAGGATCGCGAAATATTTACATTTATGAAGCAACTTGTATCTTTCAAGGCTGTTTCTTCACTACTGAAGCGATGTGGTGCTCTTTTTCAGTTTAAACCTATTGATTACAATTCATGATTGTGTATTTAGTGCAACTTATGTAATATACTTATTGTGTGGACCCTCTGCTTTTTTAAGAAATGATGCTAAACAGATTTGAGGTATTCTTATATGAAAAAAATAACATGGCCTCACATTCCTTGCCTGGAAGTTATATTCACCCGAGCCGTCAGACGAGGGGGAATATACTTGCCAGGCAGGGAATGTGAGCCCATGTCCCCTGTCAAGAATCCAAATAACAAATTTGTCATACTTCGAAATTGTTACTACTTATATTAAAAAACACATTAAAGACGGTTTCTGTTTTATTTAGTCAATTTCTATTCATTATTAACACATGCCGTCGCTTAATGTTTAAGTTCATGACGTCGTCGTCAAATGTGAAGGATTTTTTTAAGAAAAACAATTGTCAAATGTTCACGACGCGAGACGCAGACATGGGTTCATGTCTACGGCGCATTGACCAATGAAACCCCGATAATTGTCTTTGCAGTATGACAATAAACTGTCCAAATACTGAATATAAACGCGGTTGAAGGTGTTCATATCAGTCAAATATTTTTGCCTTGATACACAGCGTATTGAGTAAAGAAATATGTACAGATTATCCCTCTAATGTTTTAGTCGATGATGTGTTGCTCAACCAAAGTGTTTTACAAGTTCTTTATTCCTAACATTCACAGATGGATAGAACAGGTATAAAAGAAATGTAGCATGTACAACGCTAGACTAACTCTGACATTTGTATCAGTAATATCTGCCCTTTTTGTAACTTAAGTATGGTAACCGTTATAGTCATTCATTTAAAAGAGATACAACTATCCTCTTTAAAAGAGACCCATTGGAAACTCTGTTGACTAACACGCGAGGATGGAACAAGGTTAGGTGTCAACATTTGCTGTTTGTACATATTTCTCAGCTGTTATTGAAAATTATGTGGTCCGTGTATTAACTTTCATACCCCATCCAACACCTTCTCGAAGAAGCGAAAACGGGGTTGGCTGGGGTATAAAATAAAACCTTAATTCGGCTTTAAAAGTTTACATATTGTAAAATTAAAACATTTAATAGGTAATAATAAATATATTATCGCATTTTATTTTCAGTAAAAATGTTTTTAAACGTGTTTTATTGTTGACATATCAGTTATAAAATCCTGCTAATGTAAGCTTTCCCATCGCTTAATGGAATTAAGGCGGGACCACGTAATGATAAACATTCTAAACAAGTCTGGTAAGAATGAATAATGAAGGAACTCGAGTGGTAATAAATATAACAATTTCATTCAATCAAGGGCCAACATTTTAATGTTACCTTTTACGTTTGGTTTAATGAAGATCAAAAAATAAAATGAAGTACTAGTATCCCTAGCATGTTATCATGCCTAAACTTTCTTCTATGAACAAGGTAACGAGGTAATCATACAAATAACATTTAAAAGAAATGAACGATTGCGCGGGAGGGGCACACTTTTGTTCTGTTTCTATTCATAGTTGGCTGATGATTGAACGTGATCAAAAAAAAAAATAAAAAGATCGGACAGGGAAAGTAGCATTCAAGGAGGACAGTAAACCACAAAACACAGAAAGAAACACGCAAACAGACAAACAAGAAGGCAAAAGCAATAATAAATGCAAACTACATCACAAACACAAAATGGGTTGACAATAGGGCTACCGCCTTGGAACGGTCAGTGGCAAAGTAGACCACTGGGGGTTTAAACCGGTTCTAGGGTGCACCAAACATCACACTTACCCTACTGTCATCCCAATAAAACAGGACAGTGTAAATAAAGAAATCCCCGCCATGATCTAATCTCTAACCAACAAGGCAGCATCAATAGGCAATATAAGTTAAACACAAATATGCTCGTGTAAATATAATACAAAAAAACAATAGCCTAGAAAGCCACAATGAAGGTACTCAAGCTTGCATTGATACAAACACTCTGACCAAGTTTGATGGTAGTACTGTAGCTAGAGATTTAGCAAAGCAAAATAATCATTTTTTTAATAAATCAGGACCAAGACTCTAATGATATATATTTGATCTAGCTCAAATTTGTATGAGCTTTTATTAACATCAGTAATCTGTCCATTTTTGGTAAAGATCGGATGAAAGATGATACAATTAGAGTGATATGAAGGCAAAGTTTAAAGGACGATTGACGGAAGAAAGGCAACTCGCCATCCCATAGCTCTGCTGGCCTTCGACTGTTAATGTCAGCAATACGATACTTAAAATGTAGCATAATTCGTAGTCATGTACGAAGCTGTTCTTTAAAGAGGAGAAAATACGTTATATAAATATATATATATATATATATAAATACATACTTACTTATGATGTTGGTCGATGATTATGTATTTTGTTTTCTTCCCAGCTGTTCTGTTTTTGGTTTTGGTTTGGCATGTGGTAGTTTAAAACCTGCGTGCGTGTTTTTCCAGCAGACATAGGTTTGTTTTATATGAAGAAGTTCATGGCAGTGTATTACCCCCATGAACGTTTTAAATGTATAAAAGCATTCATTTATTTGTATATTTATGTAATTCAAGTGATCTTTTTCGAAAACCATGCATTTCAGCTTTGTTCAGTATTAATTATTAAATTGATTTTGTATTTGAGTTCAAGTATTGAAAAGTTGAGCACCAAACGATTAAGCTTGTTGTATTGTGTAACAATAATTGATAATTACTTCTCATGAACACCCTATATAACCATAATCGTATTGGACTTTATTTTAATAGACGCCTTCTATTTTGTTTAATTTACACATTCTCTTTGAAGTTGGAGTGAAAAATAAAGTGGATAACAAACAATTAATAGTTTAACATGTCAGGCATATATTCACTTAATCAAAACTCGGAAATATGAAAGTTCATGCAATTAGTCAATTATTTGACAGGTATTCTACTTTTCTAATTATATTGTAGTTTAAATTAAATATTTACACGATATTCTGCCATTTTATGTTCAATTATACCTTACTGGTACTACTTCAAATTTAATCAAATGTCAAATTACAAGTTATTGAGTTAAAGTAAACTTGCTAATTAATATCGTAAATTTGAATAGTTGGTACTCTGTGACATTTTGTTATTACTATTGAAATAAATTGACAGAAATGATTCTCTTATTACGCTTTATAATTAATATGGATATTTTTTATTCCATATTCCGCAAGGCTTAAAAGCCCGTGAGCATACAACATAGAATTTCACAAAACATGGCAACAGTGTAATGAACTTCAGTTTAACTGAGACCTGTCACATCAAAATGCTTACACCCACATCCACACCCGCCCCACCCTTCCCCTAACTCACTCACTCACATCCACACACACACCCGCCCCACCCACCCCGCACTCACCCACACGCACACATACAAACGCAAACACACGAACGCACGAAACGGTTTCCTCAAACACAAATCATGTATCAAATACTTCCATCCGTTCATATATATACTATCATTTAAAAAGTAAAATGCAACTATTTTGTTCATTCATCACTTACATGTAACTTGAATGGTAAAGCGTTACCTTAACTGTTTATAGGAGATGCTCCTTGGGAATTGTCTCCACAAACCAAAACATGAAACCTCAGGTCGAGTTAGAGTTTGTGCTATGGTATGCTTAAGGTTAAGA